>JAUEKY010183192.1:0-16104 GCA_031833965.1 Scyllaea pelagica
TATGCTCTCTAACTTTTTACTAACCTTGTCAGGATCAATCTGCTCCACCAGCCTCTCCAACATAGGCATGAAGCTGGGCGCCAAGTGGCAGTTCTGGAAGAAGACCCATTTGCCTCTCTCCATGGCAGACTTCATCATGGCCTCAGCACGAGGACCCTGGGTGAAAAAAAACCCCAAAAAACATAATAATTATGCCATTTCTAATCTTAATAAGCGATGATATATGTTGCAATAGGGTAATAGATGTAGTCACCAACCGCAGAGAGAACAAAATTGATGTAACTTTTGTATTGGTGTGCATATCAATTTGAGTAAACACATATTTTTTTTTAAAGCAGGACCAAGGCTGAACATTATTCAAAATATCAAAACTGCACATTTTGTTCTGCCCTAATCATTTCATTTTGGGTATCCTTGATTACCATCTTTGTTAATAAATATAATATATTAGATGACTTTCAATTCCATCTAAAAAGTTTCAGTCTGATACTTATTTATTTCGATCCGTAATTAGTCATTATACAGTGACTTACTTGAAAATGCTATCTTGAAATATGTTTCTTTCCTGGGGGTGATCACTATTTCAAAATATTATCACACCTCACCATACAATTATAAAAACCACAAAAAGAAAAAAAAAGAGAAAGGAAAAAGTGAGCAGTCACAGCTACGTACCTGACCCTGACCCAGAGAAATAGCCGTCAGTTTCTTGGCAAATCTCATCACCTCAGCAAACTTGTACAAATCGTTGGCAGGATCTGTACCCTGGGACAGCACAAAGACCAGTGGGATGGTGGGGGAGGAATCTTTGAAGACCAGACCGAGGTCAGATGTCTGAGGCTCGATAAACCTCTGACCGATATTGTTGGCGACGTAGTCCTGCATGGCATTGGTCACTTTGTCTGGCCTCAGAGCCTTCAAGACGATGATGGCCTGGAACTTGTCCAGCTCTTGACCCCACTGGCCGGGCAGCTCCTCCCTAGGGGAAAGGAAAAAAAAAAGGAAAAAAGGTGGTTATGCTACTGATTTGATGTTATTGTTACTGTTGGTACAAAATCATGGTTCCTACCAATGAAGAAAAAAAACTTGAGGAAATAAAAACATTTTATAAACCATGCATTTTAGATTTTAGGTCAATATCTTTTCAATAAATGTCACAGTTAAATTCAAAGAGAAAATTAGCAGAAAGACAATTGAAAAAAAGATACATTATAATCATACAAAAGGCAGCTGTGAAAAAAACAAAAACAACATCAGGTTAAGGTTGATGCTGTTATTGTGGTTAATCTCATTTGTTGTGAGCAGGTCCCATGTGATATTATGCAGTTTTTTCATCATCAGAAACTGTAGACATTGCTCACCTATGAGGATCTGTGCTGTCAAAGATTCTTTTGAAACCATCCAGGTGATTTTTGAAATCTTCAGCAAAAGCAGCAAATTTAGGCAGTGATGGGAGGGTGAGAATGTCATTCCACGACCTCTCGGAGATCCACTCTGGTGCGGGGTTTGGAACTTCTTTAGGTTTGTTTGTTCCCCCAGCAATCAACAACTTCCATTCAGCCTGAAATGAGATGATAGAAATCATTATCATTATCATCTTTATCATCATCAGCAGCAGCAACAGCAGCACTATTATCGCCATCTTCTTTATTATCATCATCATCATCATCATCATCATATATATATATTTGACAAACAAAGTGATATGATGGAATTACCAAAAATAGGTTGAGCAGTACAACCAAAACTAAAAAAATTCTGTATCAGAGCTAAGGGGTGAACGGTGAGTGTAATCAGTATCATGGTTGAAAAAGCTAATTAACTGTGCTGCTTCATTCAATGAACCTCTTACCATGTCAATGATTCCTTCATGCATCTGTATGCGGACACACAACAAGAAGGCAAACAGAAGCTTGTGTTTCTCAAACAAGCTACGGCAAACATTGGAGTACAAGCTGAAGGTGAAGAAGTTGTTGATGTTGGTGATCCTCTGTGGAATGTTGTCTGGAGGCAAAAAAAAAGTTAATTAACATAGTGACTATCAATCTTATATAAATAAATCTTTTTTTTCCACAAGTCCTGTCTTTGCTCACATTTATGCTCCTTAGCTCAATATAGAGCTTGAGTGAGAACTTGGGCTATGAACTATTAGTCATATTTGTAAAAGAGCTTCGATAAGCAAAACAAAACAGATGAAAATAACTCAGTAGCTAGACTTAGTCTCATTTTTATTCTTAAAGAACTAATTTTTGCGTGTCTGCATCATTTTTATGTTTCATATACAAAAAACCTTAATTCGATAGGTAATAATAAGAATGCGACTTGATTATTTGAAATGCTGATATTCTTAAGAAAGAAAAATTGTCTCACTCAACCGGGATGAATAAAGTTGTTCTGGATCAGGTCTGCACCAGGGAATGAATAAGCTAACCAATTTTCTGACTCTAAAGACAAATATTATTCACTGCAATTGGCTCAGCAGTAGAGTATCAACCTCAAAAATGGTAGATCATAGTCTATCCCTAGCTGTATCATACGAAAAATGTAAAAATCATCTATTTAGCAGCTACCTTGCCTAGTGCTTGTTGTTATGGGAATAGTGCTGAGACTGATTAGCTGGGATGTATGAATACTTTCAGTATGTAAAATGATTGAGTGAGCCCTAAGTTCACTTCTGTGTGGGGGGAAGTTAACTTGTCCAGATTGCTCTGAGTGTTTAAAAAAACATTATCAATTAACGCCTGCTTCTACACAGTTTAGGTCACATCCCCGGTGGAGCACTCTGGACATGTTAACAAGCTGCCAAACAGAGATAAACGGAGAACTCACACAAATATCTCATCCAGTCACATTATACTGACATCGGGCCAACCAGTTTTAGCGTTGTTCCCATGTTGTTGAGCGCCAGGCGGACAGCTGCTAAAAAAAAACGATTTTTAAGACTTAGGTATGTGGTGGTGTGGGAATCAAACCCGCCACATACCGACTACAGGGCAGACGCTCAACCAAGCGTGCCAACAAAGTGAAGTGGTCTATAAAGTGTTGCATTTATATTACCTGCCCTTTCCGCCTGGGCTATCCCTCCTAGGAAGATGGAGATGAACCATTCCAGGGAATACTGGTACATAGGATCGATGTTTGCCATGTCAGCCACACAGAAGAAGAGAATTTGCGTGTTGACGGCCACTGGAATGTACTGACTACGGGTCTGGTCAATGTCCTTCTCTGTCTGTTCAGCCACCAACACTTTAGCCTGGTGGAAAGCAATTCAGGAAGAAAAAATGTAGAATGTTGGCATATATTATAATCTTATTCGGTTTCATAAACAAGACATCATTTCAAGAACTCTTAAATGAAATTAGCATAAACCTCTTGAATTAAGACTGGAAAAACCCTGTAAAAATTGTAAGCAAACTTGTTTCTACACAGCTCTTCACTTTAAGATTTCTTTTCCTTTCGTATTACTGGACGACAAAGAGTTATAAAATCTATTTTTATTGCATTGTAACATACTTTCCAAAAATATTAAATACCCTCCAAAACAATTTGTACAACTTGCTTTACAAAATAAATAAAATTCTCCCCAATCTCTCCTCTTCTTTGTCCCTTTACTTCTACCTCCTCTAGCTCCTTTTTTCCTCTTCTTCCCTGTATTCTATTTTTTTTTTTTACTTGAGCAAGAAAATTCTCTGTGCCTCTCTCAAGTAGATGCTTGGGAAAATCCAGTCTTCCCATGAATTTACCCGGAAGAAAAATTGTCCTTAAAAGATCAATATACAAGTAAATACGTAACTGGCTGTTAACACATTAAGTGGATAGTGCAATGATATAAAAAGCTCTAATTTGTCAGCATACTTTAATCCTTCAAAACTACTTCCTTTGAATAAGGTAAACCTTGTCCAAATTAAAAATATACTGGTAGTGAGATGGCTACATGTTTTCTCTGACTTCTTCAGTGCATGTTAAGCAGCTATCATGCTGTTATAAAAGCTCTCATTTTCCCCTATTTTTTATTTTTATTTCAGGGTAGCTTCTTTATGAAAAAGCTTTGTTTCTATGACTAATTTAAACTTACAGTGATCTCTTGAGATTTAATCTTGGAAGCTTCTAGAGTCTGAATGAGATCAATGTCATCAACAGGGCTCCCCTCTGAAGAGCTTAGACGTAACAGGATTCGATCCTCTATCTCTTTCAACTCCTGCTTCATCTTGGCATTGCTAACAATCAGTTGGTTCTTGGCCTCCTCCAGATCAGGTCTCTCCTCTGCCACAGCAATACCCAGAAGCTGGTCTTCCAAACCACTAGAAATGTGAGAAAAAAATAAGTAATTCATGCATATATACAATACAATTAAATTTCTGGTCCAAAATTTCAATAAATCAGAGCTTTAAGCACCCTGGTCATGAGTTAAATGTTTGAGCTGTCACATTTCTTATTATGATTTGATGCTCTGATGCACGAATAATGATTCTATTACAGCGCCGTTATTGGACACTGAAACAAATTTTAATAGAATTTAATGATTCATCTATTTTCCATACATGAGCATGCCAAATTACATTATAAACTCTGGCAAGGCAAGAGAAAAAGGCAAAATTGATCAATAATCATAATCTATCTTTTTGTTAATAAGCTTTTCAGGAAGATTAGAGAGATTTCACATTTAATTTCTGTCGCAAACTCTGTTCCATTCCCTTTGTAAAACAATTTTTCCTTTTATTTGTTCAAAAGATCTAATTGCATATAAATTGCCCCCCCCCCCTTTTTCCCCCCAAACATATAAAAGAATAAGGGAAATAAAACACAACAGCAGCAAACTCTCCAAGTTAAAGGAATGTTTGAAAAAAATATAAGGGGAAAACCTACAGTAACCAGCAGCCAACACATCATTTTCATTCTTTTTTTTTTTTCTTTTACTAAATATAGAGAATATATGATACCATTATCGCCTATCATGTGTAAACCATAATTTTTCTATGATGTAACTAACCCAAAAACATTTACTTTTCATATCATGTTTCCATTATCAGTTTCAGGATATTCTTGAAACTGTTTTTTTCTGCAGACAAATATTCTGAGTGCCGTTTTGTATATGTATAGATTTTGTCAAATATTGATGTTGACTATGATCTTTAATTTTTGAAATGCATATCATTAATACAATGTAACAGGGCATTTAAAGGTTACTACCTACTGAGCCCTAAACCGATACGATACGATACGATATAATATCAACACTAAAGGGAAAACTTAAAATTGATGTTCAATCAACCCGTTTACCTGGGAGATAAGGTAAAGTTCACTAGGGTAACCTTGGTAGAGATTTCTGGGGTGTAGTGAGGATTTGGTAGTTTGGTTGTCATGTAGAACTTGAAGTCCTCGTGGTAGGGGATGATAGCATCTCCCAGTTTGATCACTGTGCTGCCTTGTTGTTTAAAGGTCTGGGGAAAAAATGACAGACAGAAAGGTAGGGAAAAATTGGTACCATTGATCATTTGTCATGCTTGAGAGGTAGAGTGCTTAACATTTAAAAAAATGTATAACATTATGGGTTTAACGCCTGTTTTCAACACTGTATAGGCTATATCACCAGCGGAGCTCTCTGCACATGTTGACGTGCTGCCACACAGAGATAAACCGAGAACTCATATGAATATCTCACCCAGTCTTAGTACTGTTCCTATAATGCCGAGCCCCTGGCAGGCAGCTGCTAAAAACCAATTTTTACAACTTAGGCATGTCGCGGTGTGGGATCGAACCCGCCACCTACCAGTTACGAGGCAGACGCTCAACCAAGTACCCCAACAAAGCTGATGAGGTAGAGGGCAAGTTGGAAAGCAGCTTTGATCTTCGCATTTCATTACATTTACTCCTCCTCATCCTCCTCATTTTCCTACCATCGCTGCAGCTGCGGCAGCTGCTTTCATTGTTATTGTTGCTACCCTTTATGCTGTTGCTAACAATGCTGCTTGCACTACTACTGCTACTACTTGCTGCATTTGCTTCTGCTCTTTATGTTGTTGCTGCTGCGGATACTGCTACTAATCCTACTTCAGCTGCTGCTGCTACTGCTTATAAACCTAAACCATTCCACAAAAAATTCAGTTTGAAATAAATAAGATTTGCTCATTCATCAGTTTATTTAAGCATATCTATAACAATGGGACAAGTATCAATTATTTCTCTGTACCTCATTCTCAGAAAATTCAAAATCATGCGATCTTCCGAACATAAACTCTAAAAAAATTCATTTTGTCATCAGCACATTCTTTACTCCCCAAGGTATTCAAAGAGTCAAACCCAGAGTTATCTTACTTGTCTCAGCAAAATGGGCTCCAGTGCTGGATCCAGCTCTGTGTTTATGTTTTCCAGCAGACAAGGTTTGCCAAACCGGACAGCATTTTCAAGACTACGCAGGAAGTCCTTGTCAGAAAGTTTTATTACATCCAATCCAGCCTCTCTTTCCTGAAGGATAAAAAAAAAAATGAATTAATCCAAATCACTAGAGAAAAGAATGGTTTATAAATAAAATGGTTATAGAGACCCTCCCCTGAACTTATGAGGAATTTTTCAATCCTATAATGAACTTTGTATTGTAGGTAATTACACAATGAATAAAATGAAATAAAATAGAATTCCTAGTTTTTACAGTCAAATCTAAGGAAAGACTGGATTTTCCCAGTCATCCGCCACAGGGCAGCACTTTTAAGTGAGCAATAGGGGTCAACTTTCTTTTTTTCCTGAGTGAGGATCGGAGCTGTACCGCACCGTGGAATTTTGTATTGAACAACTCAGCCATGAAACTTCAGCACTATAGAGGGATTTCAGTTCATCATTTTGTTTTTTGAAGGGAAAAACTCTATACCCTTTTCAATTTTTAATATGTGAAGAAGAGAGACAATAAGGATTCATTTAATCAGTGCATATCAACCTCACTGACAAACTAATCTACCAAGTTACACATCTTGAACAAGAAAGCAATCATAGTTGAGTGGACAATTCTTACCATGTTCTTAACCCATTTGTTTGCTTGTCCCTGAGGATCGATGAAAAGGGGCCACCGTCGGGAGAATTGGACAATGACACCATTCTCCACAGACAAGTTGTCTTTGGGCAGCCCGGCAATTTGCCAGCTACGAATCTTAACTGGGTCACTCATAGTACCGACCAGTGAGGGGTCATCAGTCCTAGGTACTTTGTTGGTGTCCAAATTGGTCACCCAGTTATTGACCATGTCTTGTCTGTACTCACCCTACAGAGGGGAAAGGCGGAGGGGTGGGGGAGGTGGAATAAAAAACATAAAGGAAAGCTATGACATTGACAGATAAGTAATGAGCTTTGCAGGAAATCATTGAAGTATGGAGTGAAAGTAAAATTTTATTAATCTTATTCCATTAGCAAGGTTCTTTTTCTTCGCTGAATGCTTATGTTTAAATATTATAATTTGCAATTTTGCTTTATTTGAATCAAGCTTGAGGATTATATTAATTCATGAATACAAGAGAACAAAAATTGCTTGAAAAATCATATGAAAATTGTACACCTTTGTAGAGGGTATGTTTATCCAAATCTCTATATTTTCATAAAGCCAGGATTTGATTGTGGTACATGATACACAGGGGGTGCAGACCATTAGACAACTACATATATTGCTCACAGAGGATTGTAAGATCCTCTGGGGTAAAGGATGTTGAATATCTTATAGTCTAGGATTGACAAAGATTAACCTTAAAGGAAAAGGAAAAAAGGGAGAGAAAATTTTGAATTCATAAATATCCCGCACAGTGGGCTTGCCACCTGCTTATCTTAATCTCTTGGCTCAGGGTTTTTCTGACTTTTGTTTGATATCATATTGTGTTTCTACTTTTTGACGCATTCTGGTGTCAAAAATTATGTCGGGTCCCTACACTGCTATTGAGTGGTATAAAGGGGAACTGATAACAAAACAAGATAAAACAAATATCCCCAAAGTTGTTATCAAGTAACCATTTACCTATCATCTATTTCTACTTGGTTTAAATGAGATAATTAATTAAAGAGTTTCAAAATCAAGATTCACTGTGACTAGAAATCAATCTCACAACCCCTTGGTTATAAAATATAAACGCTCTAATCACTGAGTTGTCTTTGATACTGAATTCTATAGTTGTACAATTTACAAACATTGCCCTGCCACCCATCCGCTCCATCATCCTAAGTTCTCACCGTGAAAGGCCCAAGGTAAGCAATGGCCCCTGATGACACCAGAACGTCACCAATGATGTTGTCAATGATCTTCTCCAAGTTTTCAACTGAAACTTTCCATCTGTCTTTTTCATCTGCCAAGCCTCCAATCAGCTGAAAAAGATAAGATGGTTTTCTTTCTGGCATGCTCCATTATTCGTATTAATCAGACAAAAATAAATGAGCTCATGATTAAAAAAAAATTTAAAAAAAAAAAAAAAAAAAAATCCCTTCGCATAATCAAAGCTTTTTAGTCTAATACTACAAAAAGACAAGAGCCCTGAATACTTATGACAGTAATGGACAAATTGATAACAGAAGATAGGCCCACAGCACATATCAGACTCAACAGTAAACCAAAGGCATAGATAGCAATCCACTGCCCTGTTCTTTGACATTTGGTGAATGTTCACAGAGAGTTACTTCATAATAAGATCATTTTCACCAGTGAGTAAGCTATCACAATGCTGCCAGATATACAGACAATTAACAATAATTATTCTTCATGCATGCATGATAGATGGGATATAATAAACAATGAACAATATCTCTCTTGTTTGTAAGACATAACTTCAATAGGGATTCTAGAAATTAACTTTTCAATTGCCTAATTTTCATTATTGCTTAAGCACCAACAAGTACTGTCAATAAGATAAAAGACACTCATTCCATGAAACACTCGGAATATAAAAGTAATACAAGGATGATACCATTAAGAGCATCCTCATGAGAATACTTTTTATTACAACATATGCTGCTACTCAAATTATCTATAAAAATGAAAAAAGACAAAACCAGAATACCCTTATTGCACAATTATCATATTAGCATACTTACACATTAAATTCACTGGCTAAACTCTTAGCATATGGTAAGAAGTTTGAATTATCCCATCTGGAATGAATATACTCTGTTTTCTCACTTAGATGTAAAGGTAAAAATGCTTAAAATACCTGGCATCTGAATTGAAAAAGTTAATTAATGCCTGCTCAAGAACAGTACTGTGAAACCCCTGCCTACTTCTGTGTAAATGCAGAGCATGTTATCTTCTCACCTTGTCAGCTCGAATGAGCCTCTGTTCACACTCTCTACACTTATGTTCCAGTTCCTCCTTCTTCCTGACGCAATCATCATACTTGGCTTGCAGTGTGGCGATACCTTCCTCCACTTCCCGCAGTCTTGTCTTAGCAGCGTCTAAGATTCTCTGTGTCTCTGCCAAATCTGCCTGGGCTATTGCCAGCTTTTCTCTTTTCGGTGCTACCGCCTTGGCCACAAAGTGGTATTTGTGCATAGCTTGTGTCCACTGGCAGATGGACGTACAGGCTTTGGACACCTAGGGGGACAGGGCAAAGGGTAAAGGTTAATAAGATATAAATATTAAATTATATGGTACTTATCCACAGTCTACACCATGCATTGATTTTTCTTTTAGATGAAACTTTGAAAAAAGAGAATATAATAGAATATGATTAGAGAGAAAAGCAATAACAATTCACCTTGTCAAATGCATAATCATGATCAATATGGATACAAAAGAAAACACCTTGTCAAATGCTATCTAACTGAATGCAGCAACCTATATATTTAACTTATTTAACATATATACAAGTCTTCAATATAGATCATGTCAGTCATGCCACACTGAAATTCAGGATTGCAAAAACAAAACAAAAAACAAAAAAAAAACAACCCAGAAAACAAGTTGTTTATGTGGCTGACATCAAACCTTCCATTCCCAATTAGAAGAGCACATAAGCATTAGGGGGCATGAATAGGAAATCTCTTCCCTTTTTTTATATGCACTGCTATGCACACATTACTCGTTATCATTCAAACAGAAATTTCTAAACACACACACACACATACACACACACATACACACACACACACACACACACACACACACACACACACTCACTCACTCGATGGAAATCTCATTTCTCTTACTTTAGAAATTGCTGCAGGAGTGAAGTTCTCATCATCGATGTAAGGTTGGATTTTCTTGATGACGTCATCTGGAATGTTGTCTTTATCGTACTTGAACAAGCTTTCCAAGAATCTGCCTGGGTCTTGCAACTGGGCTTTTCCCACCTCCCAGTAGTCATCAATCTTCACTCCCGGCTTATCTCCTGCCACTTTCTTCGGTTTCACACCCTGAAAAACACAATCATAAACATGCATTACAATATCACTCAAATTTTTGATGAGGCACAGTTTGTTTGTTTGTTTTTGCGCTATGTGCCATATGGATACAAATAAAAATCGGATATGTACATATATAAAGCATGGCTTGATATTTCAGAATTTGCATAATATGTAGCTGAATCTTATACACAAGCTTGGTGACACAGTCTGAGTTATTACTTTTAAAAGATTGCATGCATTGTCTTAATCTACATTCCCATTCTAATAAAGTTTTTTTTTTTCATGATTTTAGTCATAACCATGATCATTATGGATAAAAAAACATGATGTATATTTTAGCATAGAATTGTACAAATGACAGTACAACATGAACAAATATAGTCAATGCGGATAGCTTTCTACATTTCTAAAAATTGTATATAGGCCTTTGTATTAATATCATATGCATTCATCGATCAAAGTCAAAGATCAATTCATGTTTTCAAAAATAAAAATACAAAAAATACAATTAAGAGTCAGATCTTCTCAAAATGAAATCAAATAAAAAAAGATGGATTGAATAAATCATAATGATGATAGATAATTCTTGTATAGAATTCTACCTCATAAGAAAAAAAAGCTCAGTATATTACACAACAAAGTTCAAGTAGAAAAGATGAGTGAAACAGTTTTAAAAAGAAAGGAAAGGAGTAACAGATTGTAAAAAAAGAAAACTCCTAAGAAAAAGGCAGGTATTAACTATTGACTTTTTTTTTAAAGAGATTTTAAGATAAACAGGATATTTGAACAATGTTGAAAATTTAAAAATTTAAGAATTTTAAAGAATAGATTAAAAACCCAATGTTATGAAAAGTGTCTAAATATTTCATTTCCCTCTAAAACGTAGTGAAGCCAGAGTACTGACCTTCATGATACAAACTGCCTCAATGACCAGCCTGACACCATCTGGTGGTCTTTGGAGAGCTCTGACCTCCACCACGTCACCTTTGTTTAAGGACTTGAGACTGGCCAAGGCAGCATCCTGAAGAAGGAATATATTTTTGTGTATTGACTAAAAATAAAAAAATGTGCATCATACAATGACATGAAGTATGTGGAACAAAAAAACGACAGGTCAGGTAATATTGCCACAAGGTAAATAAGAAAAAAAGAGATTTGTCAAGCTATAAAACTCTACCCTCCCCCCCCCCCCTCAAAAAAAAATTAATTAATAAACAACAACCAAAACCAAAAACATTCAATTAAGGTCTGCCCTCTTTACGTCTTGATTTCTACCTCAAAAGTATTGCTGCATTATGTCATTCTTGATTTATGTAATAACTCACATTCCTTTCTTTTATCAAAAAGTGACTTTCTAAATAATATATCAATCATCATCTTCCTGACTAATGGTACTTTTCCATGCTTGTAGAATCTTAAATCAAGTCCCATATTCCCCCTCAGAACAATGTAGAATGATTTGCATCACTTAATAGAAAGTGAGAGCTAAGGTACCCACCAGTGCTGGTAAAGCCTCATTTAGATCTCTCTGTGCATCATCTGCAATGGCTTGGGTCTCTTCTGCTTTCTTGACGGCAGCCTCCTCCTCTTTGGTCACCTGGGACTTGGTCTCTTCTGCTATTTTCTGTTTATGTTAAGAAGACAGAGTGTCAAATTGCAAAGCATCTAATTTCATTATAAAAGAGTATATAAATTATGATAATGGTAAATTATCATCTCTTTATTTAAACAACATTCCCCCTTTTTAATGTATTTATACCGTGTCATTTTATGCGTTGAGCGCTGTATTAATGATTGTTTCTATCTGACATTGTAAAGCACTCAAAGCTTATAAGGAAAGAGCGCTCAACAAATACAATCATTATTATTACTATTATTATCATTATTATTATTATTATTATCATTAATATTATTATTATCATTATTTGATAAGAAAAGGAAAGATGAATGCTTTATCAGACTATAAAAACTTGATTCAAATGAGGAATTCTACGAAGCACTTATCATCATGCTCACACTGCTTTACAAATATCCCGTATATCAATGGAAAGCAACCAAAACTTTACATACAACACATCACACAATGCAGGAATATTGCACCATGTGGTCCCTGATTTATGCATGTTTGTTTCTTGAGGGTGTTGGGGCACTATTGACATAATGAAGGCCAAATCAGTACCCCCCTGACGGTTAGAAAGCATCCGAGGAAGTCTGGAAGTTTCCAAAAATAACAGAGTGCATCGAATACTTTAAAGGTGAAGAGTAACTGTACAAAGAATAATGATCTTCAAGTAAAATAGTGTCAGTTTCCACAGCTCCATCTAGAAATGGGCAAATATCTGTTGTGCCCTGACCCCCATTAGTTGTGAAATTCATAATAGGTGCAGACAGAGAAATCAGGTTCTGAAAAAACAGCTTGAAAGTTTTTCAGGAAAAAATCGTCAGAGCAGTGTTTCATAAGACAAAGATAAGTTATTAATAAGTATTCTAAGTTGTTTTCAATAAATGTCCACATGGGAGCAAAGAATTAGTTTGGTTTATTCTAGCAGAGGTACTTAACAGCTTGAGACTCCTCATTTGTGTTCATCTCATAGTCCGGTTAAAACTTTCAGACCATGACAATTTTGCCATTTTCAGGCTAAGAAAGAAATCTTGTCAGTTTTAGGCCAAGAAAATTTTGTCTGCCAATTCTTACAAGAACAATTGGGAGAGCCAGAGGACTTTTTAAAAGGTGGAAGTTAGGCAAAAAAAAACAACTGGCAAACCTGTGCCATGTTTCTTGAATTTGTCTGCATCACTTACAGTGTCCTGGGAGATTTGCTCCATGGTGGTAATAGACTCCTTGACAGCTTCCTCCAGCATGGGACGCATAGTGGCCAGCTCTTCTTGCAGCTTGGCAACTTCATCCGCTGTTGTCAACAGCTGTAGGAAGAAGAATCAGACAACGCATATGGCCAATGTTATACTTAGTGCATTCATATTCAACATCATCACATTTCTTTTATTCACCTTGTACAGAAAATGACAGCAGTATCTATGGTAATTTCATGACTGTATTTGGAGTGACCACTTTTTCATTTTTTTCTTTAGCCTTGGGGAGAAAAAATCAATGTAGTGCACTGAATATATTGTAAATAATCTATGGAGAATGGCATAGAAATAACTAAATATGAAGGAACCGAAGAATTTACTTCAGCTGAATCATATTTTGGCTTAGAAATACATAGTTTCTTAGCATAGAATTAATAAGCAGCCAAACACTTTTTTTCATTGTTTACGGTTTAGCCATTTTCTGTTTAACATGTTTCTCTCTGTATATAATATCTAAAAAAAAAAAACTTTCATAGCCAGAGAAAGAGGTCAAATCTTACTTTGTCCAAACCAGTTTTTAGACGCTTTCTTGCCGTGGTCAGTTCCATTTTCTTCATGCCTATCAGTTTGGAAAAGATGCCCAAAAGCTCCAAGTAAGAAGTGGGAGTGACATAGTTGTGACGGGACATCTCCGCCAGGAATTTAGCTGAATTGACAGTCACAGATTCATGGATTACTTGACACATGACCACCTGATGAGGAAAAATCATATCAATAAATCTGATAGCTTGGTATGAAATGTTATCATGGGTAAATGGACCAGTTAATGTGATTCCTAGGACCTGTCTTTGTTTTGTTTATCCAAGCCAATGACGAGACAAAATTCTCTATTTTTGACTATACAACACCAAACACAAAACCCAACCAGGACAGAACCAGAAAAAAATCTGTGTCTCGAGTGAACTAAAAAGCAAGTTTTCAATGGCACAAAAAAAAAAGAAATACATCTGAAATAACACTCATTCCATTTCTGCTCTGTCTTTGTGTTAACCCCTCATTTACGCAAAGAAAAGAAAAGGATGAGAAAGCTTATCAAAACATCAATCTTTACAGATAAACTAGCAGTTTTGCCCATTCCATGAACAGGCGAGAAAAAATGAACATCAACCATTCAAGTTAAGCAGATGTCAATAAAGACACCTTAGATTTACAACACCTCTGTTGAAATTGCAGCCTTTTGAAAGGGATGAAAGCAAAAATAAGCAGTTAATATAAAGGAAATATAATGAACCACACCAGAGGTAAGTTACTTCACTTTTTACACTGTATTAATACTGACAGATAAATAGATTTTCATTCAACAAAATTAATGTATTATAGTAAATTAAAAGAAAAAATATCAGTTTTAAAATAATTCTTATTTTCTTAAGACATGATTCATATTTCAATCAAAATCACAATACTAATGTCATGATATAAACAGCTATTGCTAAATCATCTATCGCAAGTTTTACAGAAAAGACATTCTAGCAAGCTTTCAGTGAAATGACAAGGATAGGAACCAATGTCATATTACTTTTCTGGTAAAACTTAGATCTGATCAAGTCGAATTACTCAGTCGTTTATTCTTACAACTACACAGGAACAATGACTTAGTGTATTGTAAAATCATGAGGGTAAAAGTTAAGTATTTGTGTTAACAGTTTTCGCATATACTGCTCACATCCATTACATATGTTGCAAAGTTACTCCTTTATCGATATAGATTTTCTCATCTAATGAAACTACAATCATACTACTGTGTAAAGCAAAACCATTATCATCTATTTAACTCACCAATCCATCCATGACTTCATCGGTTGTATCCAGGTCAGGAATGTCGTTGAGGAAACGCAAAGCCACAGATTTGAGAGCATCAGCTGGCCACTGACTGAACCAATCAATAGTGCAGCAGTTGACTAAAGCAGGAAACTGTCTCAGTCGGGCTCGGAAAATTTCTCCTAGGGGACTGGTAGTGATACGAAACAAAAAGTAATCATTGATCCTTGTATTACATCTATCAGAATGTTACTCTCATCTACATACATGGAAATAAGAAAGTGATATGTTTCTCCTCAAATACATGATGACCTTGATAAAAATCAGGATCCACAGTGTAGCAATAAAAAAAAAACTAAGACTAAAGGCTTACAAAGATATTTTCGTCATTAAAAAATTCTATTGAAGCCCAACTGATATATAAATAAACACATTTTAACTCTGTCAATATTAGAAAATTTGCTGTGAGGTTTAAGGCCCAAAATATGAAGTAAATTGATTTAGTTGTGTCCACTAACAATCTGATGTGACAGGCTTTTTATTTCTAAATTAAGAGAGGTAAACAGAGCACAAGTAAAAGCCTTCAAATTGAGAAGTCTATATATAGAGGTTTTTTGCTCATCTTTTTTATTTACTGGCTCTGATTTTAGTTAAATTTTAATTGGCAGTTACAGTGCCTCTGAACGAAGTGTTCAGCTGTGTTGTAGCTTAAATATATACGAGAGAGAGAGAGAGAGAGAGATAGAGAGAGAGAGAGAGAGAGAGACACACAGACAGACAGAGACAGAGAGAGAGAGAGAGAGACAGAGAGAGACAGAGAGAGAGAGAAGGAGAGCTGCAAAATCTGTTAAGGGTTCTGCAGTTCAGTTTGAAAAGAGAGAAGATAAATACAATACCTCATGGTAAGCACAGTATGCAAGTTGCTTCTGACACGCTTTGTGTAAGCAGAGAACAAGTTTGTTTTCGTTGGCTGCATGTTTGCATCCTGCACTATGGGTTTCATGTCTGTGTAAATCTGCTCCAGCTCATCAAAGCTGTAGATGTTTGGCACGTCACCAGAGTTCAAACTGGTGGTGATGTCTTCTAGGACTGACTCACTCTTGATCT
>JAUEKY010184302.1:0-16102 GCA_031833965.1 Scyllaea pelagica
ACATACATACATACATACATACATACATACATACATACATACATTCATACATACATGCATACATGCATATATACATACATACATACATGCATACATACATACATACATACATACATACATACATACATACATACAAACATACTTACATATTTACATACATACATATTTACATATATACATACATACATACATACATACATACATACATACATACATACATACATACATACATACTCACAGTCATGAAATCAAGTTTTCTTTGTGAAGTTTTGTTGAAGTGCTTTGATACATGTTAACTAATTTTGACCAGATCCTTTTTTTTAATCTTAACTTTTTATCATTTGTTAGCTTTGTTAATCACAGAGGCTCAATTCATGGTTTTTTTTTATTTCATTTGATTTTCAGGGCTGTCAAAGACTGTTGGAAGTTTTAAGACAGATCACCTTCAAATAAAAGCTGAGAATTACGTCCGTGATGTTTCACAAGGTAGGGAAAATGGCTGAGTGTGTTATAATGTGTCATGGCATATTGATCTTATCCTCTCTGTCCTGGCATTTTTGTGATTTTCCACTTTGGTCAATAACTTGCAGTACATTGGTAATGATGAACCAGGTCTCTTCTTTGTAGAAGTTTGTTGTTATGTAAGCTTTTTACGGTGATTTTCCTACATATAAAGCATTTCGTTAATTCCTTTTTTGGTAAAGGTTTTAATTTGCCTTTACACAATTACTTCCCGTGTTTTATTAGCATATTTTGGCAATATGAATTGTTAGTTAGTATGCTCTGTGGGGGGACACATTGGGTTTCATTATTCAATGTGAAGGAAAATAATTGTGTTTTGCATCAGCAATCAATACTTCTCCTTGATAGTAAGACATGGTAGCAGATATAAGCAAAGTAGAAAAAAGCTTGAAGTGCTTCAGAAAAATTCTTTACCTCACATATTCAGATCACATCCACAACTAACCTCAGAGAAAGATTTGAGAGATGGCTAAACAATTTGGAAAGAGGGATATATGATTGTAGGAAAAAGAAAAGAAAGGACTTCCAATGATATGATCTATAGTGTTTGAATGGGTGCTAAACCATAGAGTTAACATTGAAAAGAAAAAAACAAAACTAAAAAAAGCAGGAGCTTTTTTATGGCACAATATCCACAAAGCATGCTCAAAAACGCTTTACAAAGGGTCCCAAGCCAACAGCAACGGCACTTGTACATTTTTTTTGGACATAGACAATGCTGTAAACTGCCAGGTACTCATTCACACCTAATTGGAGTGGGAGAATGTGAGTTAAGAGCCTTTTCCAAGGACTCAACTTTGTGCTGTCAAAGATGTGTATTGAACTGCAACCTTACAATCACAAACTCAACAGTCTACCATGGCTAGACCAAAAAGCTGAACAAACAAGGAAAGGAAAGTAAGGATGGACCAAAGTGTCCAGGACATTAGGGGAACTGAAATCTGAGATTGAGGTGATTTATTTAATGAATTGGTTTTCCTTTTACACCTTCAGAGAGTGCGGCGCACGCCTACAGGTCCCTGGATCGACTGTCCAAGCTGTTCAAGGACACTATCTGCTTAGCTCTACAGAACCATCTAGCCACCTGTGAGTCTTACTATACTACTGTTTTACAATTCTACACTGTATTTTTGTATTCAGTTACTGGAGTCTTTTCCAACCTGCAAAACAAAGAATGTCCTCTTAGAATGTGCTAACTGGAACTGTAGGCATGGAAATGTAAAGAACAGGGCAGTGGGAATTCCTGTCAGACCATTACTATCAACCTTTTGATTTGAATATGTTTTGATTGCATGATCCAAAGAAATTCTGTCTCAAAAAGAGTCAGCCCTACACTGTAATGATGAAAGGGTTACTGGAAAATGAAATGAAAATGTTTTGATTCTTCTAAGAAAGAGTTTACGAAAAAAGTGAAGATTTGATGTTCAATAAAAATGGAAGTAGATTGTAGTAATCGCATTTTACATTTTTTTTTCTGTTTTGGAGCATTATGAAAAAATAATTGATTTCATTTTATATTGTTAGGACCTTGCTTCAAATTTTGAGTACACTGAAACTATTTCCCATTATACAAACAGCTCAATCAAAACTGTCACGGTAAAATGAAACCCTCTCCCACCTCCTCACCTTCTTGGCGGAAGAAAAAGATGTGGCTATCACCCAGACTCCCCCATTCCATCTGTTTTTACATCTAGCTTTATTAATCTAATCCTATCACTATCCTTAGGGCAGTAAGCTTTCACTGTACCGCCATTCTATTCATACTGTCAGATTTCTAATGTTCCCATGATTGGGGGTATAAAGTGATTTCAGTGTATTCTAGAATTCCGTTAAAAACACTTTTCCTTATTGAAAAACTGTTCTTTGAACCAGGATGTAATTGACATGAGCTCTTTACTCTGGTCAGCTGTGTGCACCTCCCTGTTGATTTGTTTTGCTCCCGTATTCAAGTTGTGTTTCTTTTCCTTCCACCAGCGGCAGGATTCAGGGAGACCCAAGGCCTGCTCTCCTTGCCCTGTGAAGTCAGAGTGAGTAAATCTTTTGACCTTTCAACCTCAGCAATTATTTATACTTTATACATCGTTTGACCTTTCAACCTCAGCATTTATTTATACTTTATACACAGTTTGATCTTTTAACCTCAGCATTTATTTATACACAGTTTGACCTTTCGACTCCGGTATTTACTCATACACAGTTTGATCTTTCAAATTCAGCATATATATTTTACACTCGCCTACCGCCAAAAACCCCCCCAAAACGGACCTGCCCTGCCTGGTTTCCTTAGTTTGTCTTGTTTTCTGGATTAGCCCATGGGTGTTTTGGAGTGCTGGTTTTTTTTTTTTTATTATCATTTTTTTATGGTAGCATCTATTATCTTTCTACCATCGGCTTCGTTGGCACACTTGGTTGAGCGTCCACCTTGTAAACGGTAGGTTGCAGATTCCATTCCCAAGCCGCAACTTACCTATGTAAAAAATCGTTCTTTTAGCAGCTGCCCGCCTGGCGCTCGGCATTATGGGAACAGTGTTAAAACTGGTTGGCCCGATGTCAGTATTATGTGACTGGGTGAGATAATCGTGTGAGTGCTCCGTTTATCTCTGTGTGGCAGCTTGTTAACATGTCCAGAGTGCTCCGCTGGTGATGTGACCTAAATTGTGTAGAAGCAGGCATGAGACCAGAACATTTAAACATTTTTTATCCCTATACACAATGTCTTTGGTAGCACTGTTGAGGTGTAATTGTGTCATCTTAACCAATGCATCCTGCGATCAAAGTACTTTCTCATTTTGTGCTTAGATGGTCTCAGCTTGTGGTAGTTGTGGTTAAAAAATTCAACAGAGAAATAGGAAATACAATAGTTTTGATTTGAAGTAATTTTCATCAATTTGGAAAATGCAAACTTGGTTGTGTTAATCAGTTGATAAAGAATAATTGAAACATTGATCCCCCTAAAGTCTTCTGAATATAGCTGTTATAGGTAGAAAAAAATCTTTTTAGTCTTTGTCTCTAAGCTTATCTCACTTTTCAAGGCTTCAAGCTTTTCCAAATTTTTTTGTTTCGTCTGGTGATATTTTGCTTTTTTTGTCTCAGGGTACTGTGATTCAGGGCATTGAATTGTGTTTTCATTTGTTCCATTTGAATGGCCAGATGAGGTTATTGTGCTTCCTAGATCCACAAAGTGTTTGTCTGCTGGGACAAACATGCCACCAGTGGAAGGCTATTTACAAAGACAACATCGTATGGAGACGCTTCTACCTTCAAAGTTTTGAGAGTGAGTTTCCTGTTTGTTTTTTTTCATTCCCTCGTGTCAGTGTAATGTAACTGGGTTAGACATTTAAGTTGAGTCCTTCATTTCTCTCTGTGAAGCAACACGTTATGGGGACACTGACGCGGGTTAGAGTCCACCTTTGGACAAAAATCCCATATTGATTTTTATCGCTAAAACCCCCAAGAGAAACCCCATATGCCACTCGCCTACAACATCGGTAGGTGGGATCTAGAGCCTAGTCCTATTGGAGGTGGACGATAAACTCGGAGGTCCCGTGTGCACATTGCGCACTTTTAAGAACCCTTGGCAGGTGGAAATCGAAAAGAGTAGCCCGCAAGGCCGGTGTCCAGGCAAAATTGAAATCCTACCACTACCACCAAAAGGTCACAATAGGCTGATCACCTGCTTGACTTAATGACATGATCCAGAGAAATTCCTTCTAAATAAGAGTCTGCCCTACACTGTAATGGTAAAAGGGTACTTGATAATGAAATGATGAAGGCAACACGTTACCATGTCCAAAGTGCTCTGCAGTTGATCTTACCTATTTGGTGTTGAAAAAGGGAATTACATCTTAACGCTTAACTTTTTTTTTCATTTAAGGGCTGGTTCCCTTTATTCATTCAGCATTGAAGTCAATCTAAAAAATTTGAGATTTTACGAATTTTTTCATTTTTTTCCCGTTTGCTCCTTTGTTTAAATTACAAGATTGATGTTGATAATGGCAATGTTGTGTTCAGGCAAAAGGAATATCATTCTAGTGGTAAATATGTTGACTCAGTTAATTGTTGTAGTTATTGAATCTATTGAAAGTAAAGAGAGTCTACGCCTTAACAATGCTGGTGGTGATAGATAACTATCAGTTGATCCAGTGAATCAAGAAGTGGGTGTGGCATATTAAGTCTACAAGTGAGTAAATGATAGAGAATTGGGTTATGGTGAGGATAGAGAATATGGTCTAGTCTAGAACTGGAAAGAAAGAAACCTTTTTTTTTTTTTGCTGTGTGACTTTGTGTCAAGATTTACCAAAGGGAAAAGTGCTGAAAAGTTAACACAGGTGAAGGGTGCATGTATGTCATGACATGCATCTCTCTGCTCATTCGACCCATCTATTAAAGACTTTTGAATCGACCCAGCATGTTGTGGAGAGCTGATCTTCATTTTGTGTAGTGTTTTATGTCAAACTGATGGCAAGACGAGATTTGATGACTATTCAACATTCTATAGTTTACAGTTATTTGGTTTTCAGTTTTTATCCCTATCCATTCATTAGTCATTTATTACAATCCTAATCTGGCTTGGTAAAATTGGTGTTTTAACTCATTCAACCCTGATCATGGATATATCTCTGAGTTATCCGTTACACTGTGGTTCTGACCATGGATCCATCCGTGTTTAACCATACTGTTCAAACTGCTGTTTAAATGGAAATATTATACACTGAAACCGCGTTTTACTTATAACCATGGGGCCACAAGTAATCTAGCACTATAAAGAGAATGGCACTGGTATAGCGAGAGCTGTTCCTGGCAGTTTTTTATGCTATAGTAACCAAACCATACCTTAGAAAAAGCAGGCAGTATGCGTAAAAGGTAGTACTATAGGGGGGGGGGGGGGGTTGGTATAAGGAGGTTTCAGTGTATATTTCCATAAACAGACTATAGTATAGCATCATGCTTGTCAATGAATAGGTCATAACTTTATGCTGTTTCTGACATTAGATTGTCTGTTTCAAATGAGGGAGGCGTGAGATTGCAGAGTGCAGCTACAATGCCCAGGAGCTTGGTATCAAATTGACTCACGGGACTCAGGGCTGATAGAGTGAATCAATCATGTGGTACAGTGAAACACGTGTAAACTGAAATTGAAAACTTGAAGGGACCTGACATTTCGGTTTAGAAATACGCTGTTTCTCAATATAGGGTTACTAAGCAGCCAAACAATTATCTTTTATTGTTTTCAGTTTAGGAGATTTTTCAGTTTAGCTTTTTATTTGGTTTAAACATGTTTCTCCGTACATTGTATATTATTATGTTTATCCTTTTGCTCCAATGTGATTTGAATTTTATCAATGATGACTAAGGGCTAAGGTTTTGATTGAATTTTTTTTCTTCTAATTTTCTTTTTCTCTTTTCTTTTTTGTCCAGCACCAGCAGATTGCAGTCTGTCCAGAAACTGGTACGAGGTGGGTGCATTGTCATGCTCTTGGCTATTGAAGGGTGGATCTTCTTGAATTGGACTTAAAAAGTGTGATATAGAAGATTATTTTTGAATGACAGATCTCATCTTTATGCACTTTCATGTCAAATTTGTAATGAATCATTTTATTTGACTTCTTAATCAAGTACACTGCTCCAGTTTTGATAAGGTACAAGTACAAGGCCTTTTGTTTACAACTAGTTTGAAATGAATACACAATTTTGCTGTACCGGTAAATTATGACCATTATATTTTGTTTAGGATAAAAAATGTATGTAAAAAATGAGGTGTTAACAAGCAGCATCTTATGCATATAATATAATATGATATAAAGCAATGTGTTAAATTTGGAATTTATTTCTCCTCTCATAGATGTTTAAAGATAGATATCAGCAGTTCAAAGATGAGCAGGAACAGAGGAGGCGACTGCTCATTGATTTGGAAGATTTTCATCGGCCACATTTCCCACGTCCACCCTTTGGGCCGTTCCATCCCAACCATCCGTTTCCACCACCGCCCCAGTTTCTAGGAGGGGAGCATGATCTGAATCCACACTTTGGTACAGGTAGACTGTCGCTCTCAATGACTCTTTGTCTGTAGTGGCTAAGCAGCGTATCTTTGTAGATAAGGAGGCTGCAAGTCCTATCTAAGGCTACGTTAAAATTTGTTTAACCTCCCTAGATGTACGCCTCTACGTGTATTTTCTTTGAGTCATTTCATTGTGGGCACAGAGGGCTAGCCACCTGCTTGTCTTAATCTCTTGGCTCAGAGTTTTTCCTGACTTATATCAGATTGGGTTTGTACTTTTTGTCCCATTCTGATGGTAAACATTATGTCGGGTCCCTACACTGGTATTAAGCTTTCCAAAAGGATCTGATAACATAACAAAACAAGAATGTCGTTCTCCCTTTATTTTCTTGGTCATTGTGTCTCTGGCCATGTTTTAAAGTTAGTAGGAAGTGAAAGTTGTAGCAGGTTCAAAATAATGATGGTTGCAATATGAGGTGTTTTATTTCCTACAATAAAGACTAGGACTAGAGGTTACAACAACCACGGAATGATGTCACAAAACAACAACAAATACATTTACGCATCAATGTACCCATCAACGCACCAATGTGTAGCAACTTGCACTGCACTGGAAGTGCACCATTAAGTATTGGACTATATAAGGACCATCATTTGGCAGTTTTTGACTGTTCAGTGTGTTGTCTGTATAAAGGAATTGGATTGTGAACAATAGACTCAGCACCGCTGGTCACTATTTCTAATTTCCTGTCTATGTCCTTGGATATTTCTATTCATGTCTAGGAATGGCTTTTGTCTTCGCCCACCCAGGCTAAATAGTTGACATTTGTCGATTTTCAGATTACTGAGCGTGGTTATGTGGATATCATTGTCAAAAAAAGTTATCATTTGTAAATATGAAAGAAGGAATTCAAAGGGAAATTTCAAGCATTGTTGCTATTTCTTGCTCTAATGTAGTTCCAGGTTTCAAGAAATGAACTGTCATTTTGATTCTATCCTAGAATTTGAATTTGTGCGAAAAGTTTTGCAATTGTAATTTGAGAATGTTAACCCTTAAATGCTGAAATGGCTTTAAAAGTGACCACATAACTGGGTAAAATCAAGTTTTGAATCAGAATGAATTATAAAAAGCAACGGGGGAAAAAGGAAAAGTACTGGCCAGCCCCAACAACAATTACCACAAAATTCTATAGCAAGGCTGAGGACCTGCAGTGGACCACAGACTTCATTGCAGACATTGGGCTGCAGCCATGGTCATTCGTCGAGGCACAAAGAAGAAGAAGATTGATGATAGTATGGTAATTGTAGGCCTACTTGGCTTGAAATGTGACAGGAGAACTGAGTTGAATGCATGGCATGAAGTGTGAGCACAGTGATGCTCCATGTTTAACAACAATGGAAGTACAGTAACGCGAACTCAGAAATTATGAGACCTTTTCAAATCCCTGTTTTGATTCTTCTTGTCTCTCTATTGGAAAAGACCTGGTTTAACAATACCAAGCAACCAAGAACCCTGGAATTACGAGAGCTAAACATGGAAAAATGTGTATTATTTCAAGTAACACACAGACACACCACACTTTCATGGTAGCCGTAATAAAGTATTCTTCAGTATTTTAGGCTCTCTTATATGTGTATGTGTGTGTGTGGGAGGGGGGGGGGGGGCTGTGCAACACAACGAAAGCTTGCTTGCTACTGCCCGCCCAGTTTGTGAGGTTGTCAAACAGCAATATGATGATTGAGTTGTTTACCCTGGAGTCGGGGATAACGAGAGCTCGGGAATAACGATAACTCTCACTTAGAACGGGGATTCTCGTTATGACCCAGATCCACTGTACATTTATTCCCCCATACAGTTTTAACGTCTTGTTTTTCTCCTCAGATGTTCAAGGCTTTCTCCCCGGGCAGAGAGGTCCCCGCAGTCTGAGAGGGTCCAACCCCCTCGGTGGTGTCGGCCGGGGAAGGACTGGGACTGGGAGGGGCAACCTCACAGGCTCTCCATTCTTCAACCCCGGCCCATTCATGTAGGACTGCACCACCAGCAGGTACCACACCTACAACTACAACTAGAGCTTGGCCGATACTGTGATTTCGGAATTGATTTGATACCGAGTACTTTTAGCTAGGTATTGATCCAATACCGAGTACCCACCTAGAGCATAAAAACGGGCAAAGAATAGCACTTTTGACATAATATGATACGCAAAACAATAACAATAGTTCTAGTCACGTGTTAGAATTTAACACATGATGTAAGTCAAACACATGATATAAGTTAACGTATAATTTTGATTACTAGTTTTTGATAAGCAAAGCGCACCATGCAGAAATAAAGAAATTATAAAAAATAACCAAAATAAACTATTAAAAAGAGGAAGAATGAAAATTCTGCCCCTCTCCCAGAATGATTGATCCTTTTGAGAAAGTATCGATTCAATACTGATTCCTGTCACTACTTGGGTATCGAGTACCCGGTATCGATTCCAGCCCAGCTCTAAACTACATTGTACGTGATGTCACCCTGGGATAGCAGTCCTAACACCCAATGCCCCCAGTCTGCCGTATCAAAATGAAAGGCAGTAACTGACAATTTATATAATCTACTGGAGATATCATTATCTCCGTTGGTTTGGGGTTTATCTTCATCTCAATGTTCCTGCTAAGGTGCGTCAATAGTGTAATATCAGTCTTTTATGTCTGTGGGAAGTTGTAAACACGCATTTGCCTCGATAACGCCACAATTGGGAGCCGCAACCTGCTTGCAGTTACGGCTTTTCCTTGTGAAACAGCAGCAGTGTAATGTATTCCACAGTCTTGCTACTATAACCCATGTCCCATGGAATAGTCAACTGTTTATTTGATTTGACCGGAATGTTAAGAGCCAGCAGAGGCATTAATATAATATACCTTTTTAAAGGGTCATCATCTAATCTTAAAATGTTGTCCAAGTTCAAAGAAAAGCTGTGAAAAAGCTCCTCACAACTCAGTCTTAACAAACTCATCTTTATCTGTATTTTCTTTTCTCTTCTCTGCCTTTAGTGTGTGCCAATTTTAAGTTCCTCCCTTGGACTTAATTTCTTTTGAGTCATTGCTTGATGCCAAAAATAGAACAAAATATTTCTAACCCATTCATTCCCGACCCTTGTTTAAATTTACTATGTTCAATTTCCATGGTAAGGGAAGTAACTCCATTTACCAAAATAGGACTTTTAAAAAAATAAATCTTTAGACAGTCCAACGTCAATAAAAAAAAACAAACCATTAGATACGTAAATAAATGAACAAATATATATAGTTCGTCATTCGTTATCCAGTACCCTTTTACCATTACAGTGTAAGGCAGACTCTTATTTAGACCGAATTTCTCAGGATCATGCCATTAAGCCAAGCAGGTGATCAGCCCACTGTGACCTTTAGGTTGTAGTGGTAAGATTTCAATTTTGCTTTGATTTCCATCTACCAAGGGTTCTTTAACGTGTGCAACATGCGCGCAAAACGTCTGAGTTTATCATTTATCTTAAATAATGAGGCAGATTCTAAAGGATGGATGCCAACTTATCACTTACCAAATGATAATGAATGTCCATGAAAACGCAATCGATATTAATTTCATCACAACAGTAAAAGTAAAAAAATCTATATATACACTATGTACAACCGTGCTTACAAGGCACTTATTGATGCTTGGATGCCAACTTATCACTTACCAAATGATAATGAAAGTCAATGAAAGCGCAAATTATATTAATTCCATCACAACAGTCACAAGATCTATATATATGCACTATTTACAATTGTGCTTACAAGGCACTTATTGAAGCTTGGGCACTTAGGAGAAAAAGTTTGTAAGTAACTGCTGTTTCCTCTCGGTGCTGCTTGGTTGCTGGGCAGCAGTGAGGGATGATGATGATGAAAGTGAAAGCTCAGGTGTATTTTGAGACTGTGAAGTGGGGGTGTTGAAGCTGGGTAAAGTGGTAATGGTACTTGGTATGGATGATGGGGGATGGTTTCCATCACATGCACCATTCAATGATGAAGAAAAGGGGAGCTGAGTTGGATTGCTCTGTTTTGAAGGACAAGCTGAAGAAGGCTTGTCAGGCTTAGGCTGTGTTGAAGATGCCTTGAATTTAATGGAGATGTGCTTTTTTACAGAATCAGCATGAGAGGCTGCAGGGGTGGCAGAAGAGATGGAACTTTAAGGTTCCTGGTTTCGATTTTTCTTCTTTCCCAGAGATAATGTGCTTTTGGCTTCGGTTGTGGGAGGTGGCAGCAGAATGAAGCATTCGTCGAGATATTGGAAACTTTATTTTAGTCTGTTTCCTTGCAGATAAATGTGACTTTATCATTGCTAAAGCTTCATAGTTGAATGGGATCGGTCTTGTCCTATCGTTTCCAATAATGTCGTCCATGGTATTGAAGCTGGACTCCGTTAACGGACTGCTCAAAATGCTTAGCAAAGCCTTAACCAATTTAGAAAGAGTAGAGTACTTGCTACCACCATCTATTCTGAAGACATTACTCTGCCAACTTTCGTCTAATCTGAAGTCATCATCTGTTTCCTCAGCTGGTAAGAGAGAGATCGGGTGGTCGATTGTGTGAGATTTCAGCTCCATATCCAATGTTCCAAGCTCACCAGGAGGGACAACACGAGGCAGACTGCTGGCTACAGCATGCGGCATAGACACACAGTCAGAGGACCTCTGGTGACTTGGGCTGAGGACAGACAATTTGATAAGAGCGCTACACAGGAGTGGAAGTTTCTTGAGGCCTGTGGCACATTTGACAAATCCTTCTCTTCAATTCAAAAACAGCTCTTTCAACCAGTGGCTATTTGTCGATTTGTTTCTGGAACAGATTTGAAGATCAGGCTTTGCATACTCTTGTACAAACAATCCAGTGTCTCTCACCTGCAACGTAGCATCCATGACCTTTGTGACCTCTTGCCATTGTTTCCCTCAGTAGGTGCCTGGGCTGCCTTCCTTTTCTGCATGTGTTTCTTGTATCTAGAAAAAGCAGTCTGCGAATGCCATGCAAGGGATGCATCCACTGGTGAATATACAGCGTCTGCTGTGGAAGACAGTGTGATAGCAGTGGTGTTTTTGGCTAGCAGCATGTACTTTACACAGAGTATGGCCTCGTAAGTTGAGTGATGCTGTCTTGGAGGTGATTATTTTGTTCATAAAAGAAAATGGTTGTTCAACACGTGGGCCAGTGAAAATGCATAGTCGAGCTGTAACAATTCGCTCAACTGATGGGTACCTTTGCAACCTGAACACAGAATTCCACCAGATATCCAGGTCAGCATCATCTCCAACAGCGTCCATATCAGACTGCCTTTTCATCATCTTATCAGTGAAGTTTAGGGCACCTGCATCATCTCCAACAATGTCCATAGACTGCCTTTTCATGATCTTTCTCTTACTTTTGAATTCGAGCTTTTGTAACAAAACTGAAAATAGCTAAGAGGTATCTGCGCATGCCCAGCGGTAGTAGAAACAATGTCTCCATCCACCATAAAAGAGCTCTGTTCAAAATGACGGAACAAGTTCGTGACACTACACTGCGGCAGATTTTTTTTTTTTTTAAATGGAAACACCGCTTGAGCGCGATAGCCACGCTCCCTCTTCAAACTGCGAGTTTTTGAGGATCCGCGAACATCTGGCAGCCTTGTTCTCTTATCAAATAACTTTCTTCTCAATTGATTTTTTCCTACATCTCCCCAGCTTGGTCATATTCTGTGATCTAAGTCAGCCAGATTCATACGTCAAGTGGCCTGCCTACCAGCTGGTGTCACTAGTCTTACTTACTTCTTGTCAGGATCTCTGTAAATTGATCTTGAAATAATTCTTGATCCTCTCTCAAGAGCCAGCATTGTCCGAGGATCCTGGAGTTTCTGGAAAGATTCAGATGCGCTGGTCATTGACAGCCAACGGTGAGACACTCTTTCCTTGGGCACTTGTCCATTCATGTTCAACAGCTTTTACAAATGACAAAAATTCATCTTTGGTGTTGTCAGCTGAGTACTCACTCAAAGTCTTTATGAATATCATCAAACAAATGAGCAAGGCTGTCTTTCTCATCCTGCATTTGTTAAAAATGCTTGGATATGTTGCACATGTCATGGTGTTTATCACCGTCAATGTTCAGCAAGTGTGATGCATTCTCTCTCTCATATTTGCTTGAAATCCATTGGTTGAACCCCGCCGCATATATAAATCATAGTTACTTAGAATTGAGATGAGATTGCCATGTGGTATACCATCACGTTTAAGCTTTTCATTTACAGCCTCATAGACTGTTGCATTAACTCACTTGAGTGTAGCCCGTTTTCAATTTTACATACGCTGCAGTCCAGTATATTTAAGGGTTTTTCAAATCACCACAGAACAAAAAGTGTTTAAACTGCATTAATAAAATCTTGCTACAATATTGAATAAAAGTCAAAACTTAATTAAAAAAAACAACTAATTTGTGCATCTTTTAAAGATTTTTTGAAATAAATAGTTAAAAATCATTAAAATTTTGGTTTTTGCAAAAATATTTTTTTTCACCTGACCACACAATTAAAGCCATTGCAACAAAAAAAAAATTCTTCCTCTAAAGCATCATTATCAACGTCGTCACCACTGAAAAAGTACCCTATGTTGGATCTCTATCAGAGTCATAAGTAACTTCCTCGTCATAAGAATTTTTTTTCATTTTCATCAAAAATCTTGAAAATGCCTTTCTTCCTACTAGACATGTTAAACTAACGAAAGAGAAAGTTGACTGAAAATCGAAACCAAGACACACTTCACAGAAATAATCATCTAAAAATAACTACTTAAGATACAGCCCAAACCACAAAGAAGAGAAGTATTGTAATCACTTAATCCTACAACAGTTGCTTGAGAAGTAAAGCGATAGAGAAAGTATAATATCAGTCCCTCAACCCTTGCGAGAACAGTCATAGTCATATCTTACACAGCCGTCATCACGCAGCTTGTGCAGGATTAAACTCAAATGAGGTAACAACTGTCAGCTCCAGTGTGTGGCACACATTTCGATGACACTTTGATTGAGGGAATTGTAGAAATAGCGAATCAGGACATTAAGAACTCTCTTGCCATTATGCTTAGCTGTTGACTCATCTAAGTTGACTGAAAAAGGAGTGTTAGACATTTTATTGCCTTGCCGCTTTGGTTCAAGCTCATGCAGTCCATGTGTTGAAATGTGTAAGTCATTGTCTGTAGAACACACAACTAAGCACCGGTTCAGCAGAATAGAAATCCTCCATCTTGTCAAAGAAGGCCTGTCAGCCATTGCTGACCTTATCCGATGTGTCTTGAGTGGCTTGAGTCATGACATCTCAGTTATCCGTTGATAGTGACAATGATGCTACTTGTGGATACAGGGGTAGTTTTGTTTCGGCTGTATCTTAGGTAGTTATTTATTTATTTTCCTTACATACGAAAACACTCGCTCACAACTTGCCGAAGAGTGTGGCGCCACCAACAGATTTAACAAAAACATGCAAGCTTGTCTTGTGTCCTCATCCTGAGAGGCTTGCTTCGCCCACCGCTCATCTACCCGATCACCCTGAGGCAGTTTATTTTCCAGTATGGCTAGTTGTAGACGGCACAACTGTGACTCAATGAGGCCTGCAGTAGCACCATCAGGAATGAATGCGGGCTGATCAAACATTATGTATTTCAGTTTTGTTATGGCCTGTGGTTTTAACACATTTTCTGGCAAAGCCGCACTAATTTTGTTCAAAAACTTACTTTGATATGGTTAGTTTTCTCTCAGATAGCAACAGACAGATTTATGATAGCTTACAGCCCACTTTTAGAACTCTTCTTTCTTTTTCTTGCTGTAATTCTTTTCTTTAACAAATTTCTCAGCTTCTGAGCCCAAAGAAATTTCATTGAGATCTTTGATGTTGTGACCTTGCTCAAATTCTACTTCAGTCAAAAGCAAGTGGCACTAGGCTTGACAAACTTTGATAGTAGCTCAGACCTCAGTTTGCACATGGACTTATGGAGCACATGTTCCCTCGGGGACTCATTGGCAGTCAGAAATGGATTGAATATTTTAACAGCATACTTGATAAACAATGAACATAGCCTAGCAATGTTAATGTTAGAACATAAAACTGTGTTGATTGATTTGGCTTTGCAGTGCCTTCCTTTGTATTCATCTTAACTTCCCTTCAAAAAAGGAACGTACAGGTCTCCAGTCCTCTACAAGCCTATCAATGCATCTGCCGATGCTTAGCCACCTTGTCGCCATGTGTTTAATCATTTTTATCTGCTCATGGTTGTGGTACTCCTGCCATTTTTGCAAGTTTCTTTGTCGAACATTGCTCTTTTTCATATAGTAGTATATGTCACATTATGTGGTCAGCCGGTTGATAGGGGAGTTGGTGAGAAGCTCTCTAAGCGGTGGAGGGTACAACCAGACAAAGCACAATGATGATTTTCCTTTTTTGATTCAGCTAAAAACACCCTTGTGCACGCCGGTCATAACTGAGGCGGTGTCACCCCCAAAACCCACACCATTCCACCAGGCCACACCATGAGACTTGGGCAGCTGCTCCTTGAGCTTGAAGCTATTCTCCACCGAAGCAGAATCCTCTAGCACAGGAAGGGAAACATCCCTCTCTGCCTCTACCGTGAATGTCTCCGGATTGACAGTCCTTACAACAACTGGAAAAAGCTTTGAATTGGAGTCATTAGAGCCATCTGTGCTTAAAGAAAAGGGGGCCCTTTTTCATTTTGTCCACCAGAAGAAGCTCCTTGTGCTATGAGGCCAAATCCTCAATGATGGCAGTAGCTTTAGTCTGGGCACATTGGAAATTTCTAGCAATTTCTGAGTCATGAAACATGACTTTGAATGCTTCCGTCAGAGTAGATGCAGAATTGAGTGATGAATTTAATTTAGCTATCAACTCCAGCATCATCACCTCAGCCCTTATCGTGTCTCTCTTTCAATTTTTCCTCTTTTTATCTCTGCTTAAGAGTAGCATCATCCTCCATGGCCCTTTGCCTTTTAGCCGTGAACACATTCAGGCGTGGTTGATTCTTCGCCTTTGAACTTTGCACGTGTTTCACGCTCTTTTCGTGTCTTTTGATATATCCTGCACCTGCAGAGCCAATGTAAATATCGGACTTGCAATTAGAACAGTGAGCATAATGGGGATTGTCAGCTCCTCGAGTATTACCTACATGCCTTCACGAATGGGAACGTTGTCAAGTAGGTTTTCAGAAACACCTGTCTCCGCATATGCTTATCAGAATCCTCCATTGTCTTTCTTCAGCCTCAAATTGAATCCAGTGAAGGGAAATAGATAACTAAATCACAAAATACGGTAAATAAAACAAACCAGTTTTTTTCTTAACACACAAATTCAGAAAAATAAATGGAGATATCCAAATGCACACTGAAAATAACGAGAGTTCAAGAAAATTTGCGATGACACGACAGACAGATCTCGATAGGGAGTAATCAAAGGGGTAGATACACGCCTTTCAATGAAGTGAATGGCGAGGGGATGCCCACTGACCACATGAGGTAGATGCACGGATGGGGATACAAAAGCTG
>JAUEKY010185412.1:0-16099 GCA_031833965.1 Scyllaea pelagica
CATCATCATCATCATCATCATCATCATCATCATCATCATCATCATTATTATTATTATTATTATTATTATTATTATTACTATTATTATAACTATTATTTTTATTATCATCATTATCATTATTATTACTATTATTATTATTATTATTATTATTATTATTATTATTATAATTTTAATTATTACTATTATTATTATTATTATCATTACCATTGTTATCATGATCATTATCATCGTGACCATCATTATCACCACTATTATCATCATAACAACAATAGCAGCTATGAATAATAGTGGTAACATCAACATTTAGTAAAGATAATACCTGCACTGCTACCATAACGTTAAATTTGTTAGCAGCAACCAAAGACTTTCCTATGGAAAACAAAACTCCGTGCTTTCTAAGGAGTTTAACGAACCTTAAATTATTACCCTGGTGCTCTAAGATTGAGACTTTCCCTATAGCGTAGTCCTCTGGCTGCAACAAAACAAAAACACTAATGACAACACTAAGGCTCGTCGTCCACGGAATGGTTCGCTTATTTCTTCGGTATTAGCGATGGGCATTTCCTGGAATTTATCAGACCAAGTACTCGTACTTGACATGTTCGTTGATAAGGCACAAAAGAAGCCTCATAATATGTTCCACTTTATTGTATTCCATTTTTTCGGAATACTCAATCCATGAAAGTCAGATAAGGCTCGAAATGGAATATTTTTCAATTCAACCGTATTTTTCTTTGTGCAATAACCCCAGATGTGTATAAATAGTTGCGGTATTAAAGTTAGCTTTTACGGGGTGCAATTTCCAATTTGTTGGTCAAAATGCTCCATAAAAGGCCGAAAGCTATGAACAAAACAAAACTCATAGTAACAAAATTGTTAATGGGAGAATCTGATTAAAAAGCCCTTTTCAGGGACTCAACTTTGCTCCGTCGCTGACAGGGAAACAGCTTGCGACAAGACCACAAAGTTGCATTAAGCGTCATTAGATTTACTGCTCTCTGTTGCTAACCAGGTGTAATGATAGCTTCAAACGATAGAAAGGCAGATAAGACTAATGAGGGATCACACAGTATAGGTCTAGTGAACATGGCCGAAGAGCGGGGATTGTATATATATCATACCATCGCTTTCAGATACTTGGTGGATATGTACTCATGGTATTGAAATCGAAAATTCTTAAATCGTAACCATGCTCGTGTCTATCGACTATCGACGACTACCCACCACTCACGCACATGTTGTCTTGTTGACATTCGTGGATGTACACAGTGCTTGCTATGTTTCTGTTTTCTGATAAAGAATACACACTTTGGAGATATACCTGAGCAGTTATATGTTTGATGCTAAATAAAATTCTATCATGAGCAAATCCTCTCATCACAAAGATAAAAACACACATCGAGTAAGCACAGATTTCCACCCGTTTGTATCTAACAGACTTCCAGATTCTTGTTTTCTATCCAGGCCTATTCATCAGTCTTATCCTCGTCCTTTTAAAAGTATTTTGCCAGTGTTTCATTTTGTTCTATGATAGAAATTTGATACGCTAATGGAATGTTAACTTTGTCTTCAAGGTTCTGTTTTGCTTGAGTCCCCTCTGTATTTATTCCTGTTAATCTCTTTTTTTGTGTGGCCTTTTAAAAGTTTTTTTAATGGGTTGCTTAGTATTTTGATCCTTTTATAGAACTCCAGAGGAGAGGAACACTGGTTTCCTGCTGAGATATTATCTACTTTTCGAAAGTTTATTATTAGGTGTGCACCATGGGACAGAAATGGAACAAAATATCCTTTAATCTACTGTGACTGACACGTCGTATATATAGGTCTAGAGGGTCTACTGAATATCATCATGTCAAAGTTAAAATGTCTCGCCTGAGTCAGCCAATTACCCTATATCCAGATTATAGATCTCTTTGGCAACCAATATACCATGTTTGATGGTGGTCGAAGTGATTATAGATTAACCTTGCATTTTTTATTTGTTTCCTAACGGAGGAAACTGGAGAAATAGTGATAAAATTGCCTTCTACTTAAATTAGCTAATGTGAGCTAATCCTTTCACCAGATAAGAAAAGGCTGGAGATATTTGGAGACATCTCTGAATAGCCTGAAAACATTATTTGGAGACAACCAATTTTGAATAGGTTTTCACAAAAAGTGCATTGTTTTATTGTTTGTGATTCTTCAGCGCATTTTCATGTGAATATAAACGAAGAAAAACATTTGTCTGCAACAAAAAATCTAAATTAGACGGGTAAGCGATGAGATAACAGTGAACTGTGAGCGTGGTAAGCGAACCATAGTGTGTGCATTTGGCCTAGTGCACAGTAAATCGGGGGGAAATCTTCGTATAGCCAATTCGATAAAAAAGGATTATAATCATATAGATAGCAAGAGAAGGTACAGTTTAGCCTTTAAAAAAAGATATTTTTCATTTGCCAAGCTTCAGTGTTTTAACTTTTTGTCTAGACTTATCCTGAGGGTGTATTTAAAATCAGTTGGCATTGGGATACAGGCAGAGTTCATGAGACGTGTTTTTTCTGTTAGTTTATTTTTATTTTTTTTATCCTGATTCTGTTTGAATAAGGTTTAACTGCTGAAAAGAATGTGGTTTAATTTGAAGTTTTATAATACACACCTAATTTAGAATGAATTGAAAGAAGAAGATGTAAGGAATTTCACTTACTCATTTACTTTTATTTTTGTATTTTATTTCAGTTTGTGTCTTTCAATGAACGTATTTCCAACATCACCATCGATGTTATCCACCGTATTCGTCGGGTTGATGATGAAAGTGTAAGTTATTCTATTCTTTTCATGCTCTTGTTTTTCATTCCATTCTTTTTCCATTGTAATGATGATGGTATTATTCTTAATGTATATGCAGCAATGATATCTTTGTATTTTTGTTATTAATGAACTTTTCAATGAGCATAATGTCCTATTTTCTGAGAAATTTCTTTTTTTTTTTTTTTCCAAAAGACTTTTGAACGTGTAAATTAAATTCTAAGTTTTATGAATATATATTGAGTGACCAAACTATTTTCACTCAAAATTCTCTTAATGTCATCAATGTTTTGGTGGTTACAGTGTTCAGTTTTATTAATCATTGAAAGATGTGTCTGTCTGTTTATAAAGAGGTTTATTCTTAAAAAAAGAGAGGTTACTAAAGTGCTCATGATGTGCATTCTTTTTTTTTCCCTTTTTGTGAGGGACTATATACAGTAAAGAGGCTGTAACAGATCATGCTTTTTGGAAAGAGTGACAATGTTCAAATCTGTTCCCTGTAATTTTACACATGACATGCATGTAATATTTTTTAACCTCACCTCTTTAGGAATCAGGGACGTACTTTGGAGAGTGCTTGAGGAAATGGACTGAGTTGGATCTGACAGAGCAGTTCCGTAAGTTTGGTTTGTGATAGAATCTGTGTAGACTGGTTTCGTTGGCTCGCTCAGTTGAACGTCCGCCTTGTAAACCTGGAGGTGGCGGGTTCGATTTCAACACCGCGACATACCTAAGTCGTAAAAAATGGGTTCTTTAGCAGCTGCCCGCCTGGCGTTCTCTGTGTGGCAGCACGTTAACGTGCTCCAGAGTGCTCCGTCGGCGATGTGACCTAAATTGTGTAGAAGCAGGCGTTAAACCATAACGTTAACATCTATGTAGTTTTGGTAGAAAAAGAGATTGATAATAAAAGAGTAGATGAGTTATCAGTTATTGTAGAATTTTAGCCCTTTTCTATTTTTTTGTGCAAGTCCTTGACAGGAAAGGAAGTCCACCATGCTTATGGATGAAATAAAGGCAAAAGGAAATTTCATAGTGAAGATTTTAGGCTAATATTGTGTGTAATCTTAAATGAAACAAAAGCTGGCGTCTTAATGTAGAATGTTACTATTCATTCACAAATTTCAAAAGAGTACTATCAATTTGTAATGACTTTCTTAATTTGTTTGATGATTTGGATTTTTTAAATTTGAATTATAATGTATACATATACCCTCCTTTTCTCGGATCTCTCTCTCTCTCTCTCTCTCTCTCTCTCTCTCTCTCTCTCTCTCTCTCTCTCTCTCAATGTACCTTTGCTGCTGACACACAAGGAGAAGTTGTGCACACAAAGGGAACAAATCTTGTGCCTACAACTGAAACTTATTGCCAAAAAAGCAGTGAATAAAAAAGCCTTGATTAAAGCTTTAAATACATTTTGTCTCATTTGTATTTCATTCATATTGCTATATTTGATTAAATGTAACTTATTATCCATAACTTTGTTGTGTATGATCCATTGTTTCTGATAAGTTTGTATTGGTCAACAGTGTCTTTCCGGCAAGAAATTTCTAAACAAGTGCGAACATATGAACAGCTTGTGCATCATGAGGTAAGCCTTTCGTTTTCCTTCATTTTGAGGTAATAGCTGTTCAGTTACTGGCATTAAAGAACAAACAATACTCGAAGAATGAATGTTTAAAGGGGGACACAGTGGCTCAGTGGTCATGGCTTTGGCGCTGAAAACAAAGTGACACAGGCTCAAGTCCGTCTGGGGACAAAAAATCACATAGCGATTTTTATGGCCAGAACCCAAAAAAAAACCCCACATGTTACTCTTCTGATCCCTACAACATCGGTAGTTGGGATCTAGAGCCTAGTCCTATTGGAGACAGACGCTAAACCCGGAGGTCCTATGTGCATGTTGCACTCGTTAAAGAACCCTTGACAGTTGGAAATCGAAAAGAGTAGGTCACAAGGTGGCTGTCCAGGCAAAATTTGAATCCTACCTCTACTACCTAAAGGTCACGGTGGGCTGGTCACCTGCTTGGCTTAATGGCATGATCCAGAGAAATGTTTCTAGGAGTGATGGAAGAATGAACAGCTAAAGAAAATGTTAGGGATTATGCATGAGCCCAACAAATCTTTGGATGAATAGTTAGTAAAATGGAAAGTTATTCATATTTTATAAGATAAGAAATCAAGTGTTTGTAGATCAGAAAATAAAGATGATAAAAAGATAAAAATGAGTTAGATCCCTTTCATGTTTATTATTATTATTTTTTTCTATTGACTTCTAGTTGGAAATCATCACTGCTCTCAAAAAGCACTTGCAGGTGCCAAAGTCTTCCGCTTTGCAAGCCCTTCTGGAGTAAGTACAAGTAGCCTGGCACTGCAAAATTCAATGATAGAATAGCGCATTTGTCAGATAATGCTGTCTGAACTTGTAAAGAAAATAATTCATCAAGTTTGGCTGACACACACCTACTTTATTTTCTTTACCAATCCCATAGTTTCTTGAACTTTTGCTCTTCAGTCTTGTGCTATGGTGAGATACCCACAAGTCATTAACAGCCATTCTTTGATGAGTGACATAGACAAATGTTGAGATTTCAAATCGAGGTGTTCATATTAATCACTAGATCATCAGATTTGTTTGGTCAATAATTACAAAGATGTTTTGGGGGTTTTTTTTCTTAATCTTATCGCAGTTAATTCAGTTTTCTCTTGATAAGTCTACGGTGTGAACTTTTATTTCACTCACTTATTGAGCAACTTGAAGGACTTGCATTTCATGACAACAAAAGAAAAATAAGTGTCTATTGACTAGTAGACATTTCAGTAGCCTGTAAAAGCCCAAGTAAGTTTTCAAGCTGAAAGATACAATTTAACTTAAAATCTTCATAAATCATGATCACCTATTTTCTATACATTTTGTCCTTTGACTGTCTTGAAAAATGTATTTAAGAGAAGTATCATAATTACAAAAATAAGAAAATAGCAAAGACCAAATCATCTCTTATGAACAAAGACATATTATGTTCTTATGACAGGATGCTGGTCATAGATGGGTTAACTCAGCGTTTTATAATTGCAAGCATTTTCAAGTATGCACAAGGCAAACTTCATGACTTTTTTTGAAAGCTTCATTCATTTCCAATCACAGACTTCTTGTTCAGCTGGCCAGGGATCTTCAGCAGGACTTCTTGCCACACATGCCTGCCTTCTTCTCCCTGCTTGTGAGCAAACTGGATGAAGAGCAACAGAATGCTGATATCCTTGAGAGCATTTTCCAAACACTGGCTCTCCTGTTCCGATTGCTGTGGAGATATTTAGTGAAAGACTTCAAGCAACTGTTTGGGTAAGGAAATTGAGTTGTTAGATTATGAGGAAGAGGTGTGCATCATATAAAATTGTGGAGATTTCATTTTTGCCCTAGTGCGCTTAAGTCCAAGAAGATATTTTTGTGATGATATGCTAGATGCAGTTTAGAAAATGGATAATTCTTTTTTTCCTTTTTTGACCTCACTGTGAGATACATCAGAATTTCATTTTCTATAAAGTTATGTTTGGAGATGTAATTTTTAAAAATCATCATCTCTTCCATTGTGTTCCCTTCCCCTTATTTTATTAACCTAAAATATGTTTACTTTTTTCTCATGTTGATAACTCTCAAATTTTGTTTGTCTGTCCCATAGGTATTTTTCTGAGCTTTTAATCTCCAAGCAAAAGGATTACATCCAAGTGTTTGCAGCAGAAAGCTGTGCATATTTGTTGAGGAAGGTTAGATTGTTATGATGTATTTTGTAATTGAGTTTATACAAGAACTAAATTTTTTCCTGCATCACTTTTTTTTAATTGTAAACCACATGCAGTTTTATGAGTGTATTTGTTGGTTAAAATTTGAATATTTATTTTCAGTGTGCTGAATTTTTAAAATGTAAATAATAAAGTCTTACTTACACAGAAATGAGAATAGTTTATAAACAGAGAAATATATTGATTTTCTAATTTTGGCTCAACAACATCGTTCACACACACTCATCTAGCACCTAGATGTAGAATCTATAACCAGCCCATCTGTGCTGGTTGAGACAGAATGAAATTTTTTTCCACAAATAGGTATGTATGAAGAATAATTAGTTTCATGTTCTCCATTTTCAGGTGAAAAAGAAAAATGAGCTCTTGAACTACCTCTTTAGAACATTGAAAACTTCTCCACAGGTAGGAAGTCAAAAGTGATAAGCCTCTTTTTCTATTTTGACCCATAAGAGTCCATTTTCTATTTTATGTGGTAATTATTATGAAAACTGTTGTTTTAGATTTTTTAGCTGTCTTTGTTTGTCTGTCCTCTACCCATGGCAAGTACATCATTTATTTTCTACCCAGCTTAGGTGGTACAAATGTTTTGATGGACCATTTGTCAAGTATTTCCAATATTGAAATGTTAAATATGCAGTGCATAATATAATTGCTTTGATATTTGTTTTCAGCTGACAGATGGTGTGGGTTTACTACTGTTTGAAATGTTGAAAGGAGTTCAGGGTCATTTTCACACAGTCAGTGAAGAGGCAAGTGCAAATTTATTATTTTCTAAATTCTGGTGCCTTTTTATCATTTGATTGCAATTCAATTTAATATCTTTGTAAAGTTAAAAACTTATTCATTAAAGAATGATTTTGGCAATTATAGTTTTTTTTACAAGCTAAGAGTTGAATAAAATTGTTAATAATCTTCTCTAGTATAACGCTTGCTCCATGAGGATTTTGATTTTATCTTCCATGTCTCTTAGGCCCTCAGGGACTACCTAGCAGTAAAGAATAACTAGGGAGAAATTAGAAAGTTGTATTTAATGTTGGTTTTATTCCCCTCAGGTCTTCCCACTCATCCTCCACAAACTCGGACCATGGAATCCTAGCGGCAAGAAAATCAACCTGCCAAAGGCTGCCGTGGAGCAAGCGGTGACTGTGATGATGCAGGAGTGTGCTGAGCACGGCAGCAAAGAGACGTGTAAAAGGCTCTTCGCTCAGCTTCTGGTATGGGGTTGTATGTTATCGTGTAGTATATCATGATTATTTATCGTGCCATGTTATAGTTCTAAAATATATTTTTGTAAGAAGTTGATATGCATTATTTTAAGCTTAGAAAGTTGACAAGACCTTATATTTATATTAAGATCCTGTTGCCTTTTTTTTTTTTCCTGCATGTGTAGGTTTATCTTTGATTTTGGTTTGTAAAAAGAAAGAATAAACAGGGTTTTTGAAGTGCAGGTGGTTGATAGTAAAGGCCAGAGGCAAAATGTGTGAACTAGCCAGACATTTTGTCATCAGGTTTACCGGAAAAATGACTATAGTATAACTTTCACTGTGATCCTCTTTTGGTTATTTGGACGGTTATTGATTTAGCAGGGAAAATAGATGGGAAATTATCTACTCATTTTTTGTTTTAATTAAAAAATGATTGCTACTTCCTTTTTTCTCAAATAGCGGGTAGGTTTTCTTTGAGTTACAAGGCTGGTTGCAAAAACATTTTCCATCATATCAATATTGAGACTTGAATCTTTATTTCTCTATTTTTTATGAATACTCTTTTTCATCTCTAGGACTGTACGCAACATGTCCACACAGCTTGGGTCGCCATGAAGGGGGAAAAGGAGGCAGCGAAATCATTGAAGGCTACTGCAAATCATCTTTGTCGACTGCTGCGGATGATAACAATTTGGGTGTCACACAAAGGAGGCAAAGTAATCTCAGAACCTGAGCAAGTTGCTGCGGTAAGAAAATGAAATGCAATATGGTAGAGGAAGCTCTGATAAGTTGATTTTTTTAAATGAATTTCATGAGAACCAGGCCTTTAGTCATGAAAGATGCTATTTTCTATTCAAGTCTGTTATAACTACGTCTCGAGTTGATCAACATGTCACACTTTGGAATGCAAATGAATCTTCTTTTCTTTAGTTTTAATTCTAGATCTTTTTTGTCTTATGTTATGATATTGATATTGTTTCTGTTTGTGCAGCAAGATGTGTGAGGATGCGGTTGATAATGACTAATCCAAGTAATGTTTTTCCTTCAGTTTAAAGAATCAATATATATTTGATAATACTGTGCTGATATGTTTACTCATTTAGTTTCACTGATAGAAAAAATATTTGTTTGTTGACTAGGGCTGTAAGCAATGTTAGAAATATAAAAGCAGATGAAGGATTATTTGGTGTTAAGTTCTGGATTGGTCTTTTCAAACAGGTCACTATATTAGAACATTTTTAAATCGCAGGTGGCTGTCTTTATGTGGGTTGATTTTTCTGATCTCTTTGTTGAAAGACCAATAATTGGCTGCAGAAGAAAATGTTATAAGATTTTTTCATGAATTCTTTTTTTTTTCCAACCTACTTACTTCAGACACTCCTTGCTATTGCCAAGTCTCTGCCTTGTCCTGAGATCGTTGGCCCAGAGCTCCTTCCAACCGTGTCTAAGTTGCTGACCATCTGCAGCGAGAATCTCCAGGGTGAGACCATCACCAAGCTGGTGTCCGTGGCCTTTGAATTACCCGTGGCTCTGTCAGAACTAAGGACTTTCATGATGTCCCTGACGGTGACATCTTTCTTTGAAAAGGTAGGAGAAACCCGTAGTGCCTTTTACTGCCTTTAGACTTTTAGAATTGTCTAAAATTTTATTGTGTGACCTTCTTTGAAAAAGTAGGAGATATCTGCCATGCCTGTGTGTGTGTTTGAAAGATTTTGCTATTCTTGTCTATTAATAAGGAGTCAATAACTACTGAGGATGTTTTTTTCATGGTTGGGATATACTTGGTTGTTTTTGAAGAATTAAGAGGACAGTAACTCAGAATTGTGGAATAATTATTCATGCAAAAAGGGTATCTAACTAAAAGACATGCTCACAATATAGTTGAAGACATGCTCATAAAACAATTGATACCATCCTGTCCCAGAAAAAAAGACCTACTTATTCTATTGCACGGAACTTGACTGCATGAATTTGATTCACAGCTTTCTCCAACATCATCTTCATGAAAGGAAATAGTACATGCAAGATCAAATAGATATTTACCTGTTTTTTTTTTCTTCTTAATTTGGCAATTACGATTTCTGAAACTTGTACTGTGATTTAATTCCTCATTTTTACTTAAATTTCTTAATTTTCACGGTTGCTATTTTTTCCTCATCCTTTAGTTGAGGGTGGAGAGTTATGAGTAACTGGGTGGAATAAATAGGTTGTGTAGAGCCTCCATGCAAATGTAACAAAAATCATTATTTTTTTGCTCTTGTCTTAGGATGTGTTAGTGAACAGCATCAAGAGAATGGACAAAGAACTCAAGTCCAAAGGGATGGATGTGAAAGATGACATTCTAGCTTTCATCACAACTGTTGTGTTAGAGATAAGAGTTTGCCCGGCTACAGGCGAGGAACTGCCTTTGCTGCAGGCCTGCCCTCTAGACGTCCTGTACTTGAGGTGAGCAATAGTTAGCTCCCATCATCTGAAATATTGGAATGAGAATATTTGCAATCAATTTCTACCCCAATTTATGAATTTTCCTGGCTTGACCAGTATTCTGTGCAGGTCATGTGCCTAGCATACACTTGTCCTCTTCTTGGAATGGCTTGGGAATGCTGTCTTCTCAAACTGTTTTGCATTAAATTTGCTATTGGTTGTATAGTTACACTTCACTTTAAAAAAAAGAGAGATATTCTAGCCTCTGTGGAAACTGTGCTGAAGGCTGTTAGTTGGTGCTGATGTGACTGAGATTGTGTTGGTAGCGCCCTTAAACCCTAAGGGAATAATTAGTTTGTTTGTTTTTTTCTGTTAATCTTTTTGTGTTGCTTCAGTCTCTTGCTAATTTCTTATTGTGCCGATGCATGTATAAAAAAGGGAAGTAGAATACACTGTGATAATTATGTCATTGACATATTGATTTGTATCTGTTCGCTTTTGTTAAAATATTGCCCTTTTCACCTGAGTTTATATACTAATAATGCTGTAAAGGAGATCTATTAGTGGGGTTAATGTATTTTTGGAATGCTTCATTAAAGCACATCAAGTGTGACTTGTTACGATATCAAGTTTTTACCTAAGTTTATAACCTATTATGTTAAAGTGGAAACATATCAAAATGTTGCAAGGTTAATGTTTTTTTAAATGCTTCAATTAAGCACATCACAGTGTGCATACCTGTTGAGTCTGTCTCCCCTTACTCAGATACATTTAAATATATTCTAAAGCTAGTTTTAAAGTGAATACATATAATTGAAGCTCTGATGTATCACTTTATTCATTCTTTGTTTATCCTGCCTAGATCAACCAAGTCTTATCCGTTTGCTGACCTCGTGGCCTCTATCATTGAGGATGCATGTGATGACAGTGACAGTAATTCTCTGGGAGATATCAACAGATTGTGGGCAGCTGTTGTCATAGCTCCTCATATAAGGTAGGTTCGCAGTGAAGGATGAGCATTTTTTTTTTTCATATTTCTCGGAAAATGATTATTATATCCTTTATTCTTTACAACATTTATTATAAAAAGGAAATACATCAATGGCAAGTCTTGTACACTTGCATTTTTTATTTTCTTTTATTTTGTTGTTGATATATGAATTTATGGCATTACTTTTATCATTTTTGAAAACATTGACATCTCTCTTTGTGATTTTTTAATGAAATTATTTTGTTCCCTTGTTAATTATTATATTGTGTGTTTTTGAACATCGTGTATTAAAATTTTGATTGTTGATTTTTCATTTCAAGTATGATTTATATTTTTGAAAATTAGATCTCTGGTGTTTTATCTGTTTTTCAGAATGCCAGAAATGCCTGTGAATTTTGTCAAGCTTTGGAAAAAATTGATTAAATGTTTACAAAACAGTTCCTTTTCTGATCAAGGTAAATCTCCAAAATCCATATATATTTTTAAGTGTTTCGGTTTGTTCTGGTTTGTAAAATCAGGTCATTTTATTGATGGGGGATTTTATGTGGTAGTGAAATGAAGACAAGTTGGTTCACACTGGAGACATTAATATAATTTCGCATTAGATATGTGAAGAGTGATTTTAACCACATTTTTGTTTGTCTATTTAGTCTATCTGACCTCCCATTTGTATGTGAATATTTTGGGTACGTTTATGATTTGGGAATGATGGAAGCAGTACAGTATATTTTTCATTCACAATTTGTGGGACTTGCTAATTAGATTTTTTTTTCTTCTCACATGCTACATTTCAGTGTCAAACCTTCTTCATGTATTGAGTGAAGTCCTCAAGGGCATATTGGTTCGAATCCTTCCTGGAGAGGAACCCATGATTCTACAAGTGGAAGATGTCTTCAGTGTTCTTAGGTGTGTGGATTCAAATGATTTTTTATCATGGATATTGTTTGTATTTTAAAGACTTTTGAAGACTAAGAAAAAATATATTGTATGTGTATTGAGGGAAATTTGAGGGCAGATCGCAAAAGTCCAGATTTTACTTTGAAGAAACTGAGTTAGAATGTTTGTTGTAATTCTCTCTTGATAAGATTCCAGCACTGCTTTTTTCTTTTTAAATTTTTACTGAGAATTTGATTGCTCATACACTTCACTATGAGTTTTTTAAATACTTTTAGCATAGGGGGATAACCACCTGCTTGTCTAAATCTCTTGGCTCAGAGTTTTTCCTGACTTTGGTTTGATATCAGATTGGGTTTATACTTTTTGACATATTTTGATGTCAAACATCATGTCGGGTCACTAAACTGCCATTAGGTGGTACACAGGGGACTGTTAACAAAACAAAAGATACTTTTTATAGATATTACCTTATAACGGTTAGAGTAAATTCCTTTATATCTTTATATCTAGGGGTACGGTATCTAATTGGATTACCTTGAAATGATAGGAGATAAGAATGTCTGTTCTCTGTTGCACTGTTAGAGCTGGAATACATTTTTTAGTAATCAAGTGATGCTGTTGAAGTGTCTGTTGATAAAAGAAAAACCTTTCTTTTTTTCTTCCCAGAGCTCACCCATCCAATCCAGTGGCCCTGCAGATAGCCGACTACTTCCTGTCGTACCCTTCGTGCAAGGGCCTGCTAACCCCTGATAGACTGGCTGAAACATATTCAATAGTGGAGGAAAATCTCACATCACCCTACCATAATGTAAAGTCACTTTTTGCTATTTGTAAATACTAGTATCTGCTTTTAAGGATTTTTCATATTTTGAGTGGAGGAAAACCTCCCATGCCTACCATAGTATCACATCACCCTACCATAGTGTCACGTTTTCATTTTTGGTTTAACAATATCTACTTTTAAGCTTTCTTCATGTCAACAAAGAAATCCTTTTGTTTATCCTTATCATGGTTAGAGACAAAGGTTATTTCTCTTCTTCTATTCACATCTGTTTTTCTCATTTCTTTCTTACCCAGATTATACTAAACAGCCTAAAAGGGATTACTATCTTGATTGTTAAAGCAAGCTAGATCTTTTTTTTGTGTAAGGATTCTCTCTTTGATATCAGCTTTCAATGATTTATATAACATCAAATTTACACCAAGTTTCCCCCCTATTGATTTGCTTTTCTTCAGCTTTTTAAGACTAAATAAACACCTGTCTTCAATACCTTAGACCTGATGTGTGTGGGTTTTTTTTTCTTTATCTTTTCCACCTACTCAGGTGCGACTTCTGACATGCCACATCCTGTTCCTCTTTCCTGTGGAGTTGCCAGATTATGGGGATGTAAGTTTTAGACTGACAAGTTATTAGCATAACATAATATGGCATAACAATTTAGAATGATTAGGCATTAAGCTCTTAATTCTTTTTAGGACAAATTGAATAGATGATTTGTTATCAGTAGCCTGCTGAAGTGTTATGTTGATTTTGATGCCATGTAACTAAGAACAGGCTATAGAATATCATCATCATTTCATTATCGAGTACCCTTTTACCATTACAGTGTAGGGCCGACTCTGACAGAGACGGAATTTCTCTGGATCATGCCATTAAGTCAAGCAGGTGATCAGCCCACTGTGAAGGGGTACACATAACAAAAGGCGATTTTAACCATGTGACTCTATCCCTCCCTCCCCCTCCACCAACACATCACCTGCACAGCCCGACAAGACAAGACCATCGACCTTTTTCATAGCAACATCAAGGGAGGCTACAAGTCCAAACCCCCTCCACCATTAGGAGATTGACCACAACATTACACTCATGATGCCCAAATACAGGACCCGATTTAAGACCCCTGATGTAATTGAAGAAAAATGTGACTAACTGGAACCATGACGCGTATGAGAGACTGTATATGTGTTTTGTGAAACTTCTGATGATATTGATGAATTGAATGATGTTGTTTGTTCATATACAATTCTGTGAGGATAATATTTCAGAAGGGAAAATTGTGAAATGCCACGGTATGAATAAGCCTTGGGTCACTCAAGAATTGAAACTATTACTTAATAAGATAAAGCAAGCGTTTAGAGATAGGGACTCGGGTAAAAAGAAAAACATACAAAAATGCCTTTAGTGTCGCAAAGAATATAAAGATAATATTGAAAGTCATCTTAAGTCAAATTATATAAAAATGTTTGGCGGGGCATCAAAATGATTTCTTGTTTTTGAGTATAAAAAAATCGCCCAATGACGTGCTACGAATAGAATGAAAGATTATGTTGAAAAACTGAACGGTTTCTATGCTAGATTTGACTGCTTTAATTTTTTTCAATGAAATTGAAAGCCTGAAGGAAAAGCTCATTGACAACTTGACTTCAGAAGGCAAAAAGAGCACCATCATTAAGGATGATGTAATGAGACTTTTTGTTTCCCATAAGGTGGGAAAAGCTTGTGTACCAGATAGAATCACCTCACGCACTCTTAAGTTATGTGCAAAAGAATTAGCTGGAATTTTCACTCGCATATTCAATCTTTCAGTGAATTCATGTGTCATACCTGAAGCTTGGAAAACATCCCAGATCTCACCTGTGCCTTAAGTCTGAAATCCCAAAGAAATGAATGGTTTTAGACCTGTAGCACCATCATCTGCTCTGATGAAATGCCTTGAAAGACTTGTATTATTGTATTACGTTCGATTTTGCCTGTTATTGAACCTTTTCTTGACTCGCAACAATTTGCTTATAAAGCTAACCGGGGTGTTGAAGAAGTGATATTGTATTTTACTGAATATTTCTTTAAGAACCTTGATATGCCAAAAGAAATATGTGAGAACTCTCTTTGTTGATTTTTCTAGCACTTTTAATACTATTCAACATCACTTCTTGATACCGAAGTTGTCGGAAATGGAAAAAAATCCAACAAAAAACAAACGTTTTAACGTTATGGTTTACCGCCTGCTTCTACACAGTTTGGGTCACGTCGCCGGCGGAGCACTCTGGACATGTTAACGTGCTGCCACACATTTATAAACGGAGGACTCACACGAATATCTCACCCACTCACATTATGCTGTTACCGGGCCAACCAGTCTTAGCGCTGTTCCCATAATGCCGAGCACCAGGCGGGCAGCTGCCAAAAAACCGATTTTACGACTGAGTAGCGCGGTGTGGGAATCGAAACCGCTACCTACCGGCTGGGAGGCTGATACTAAACCAAGTGCGCCAGCGAAGCCGGTGTCGGATATGAATGTGAATAACAAAACCACTTTACGGATACTTGACTTTTGAACCCAAAGTCCTCGGTTTGTTTGTTTTAAGTCTGGAAAAAAACACATTCAAATCTTCCACTTTTGTCACCAATGCTTGAGCTCCCTAAGGAAGAGTTCTTACCCCTGTGCTCTTTTCTATTTACTCTAATGTTAGTCGTAGTTCCTGTAACAATATAAATGTAATTGAATATGCTGATGACATGTCCATTCAGGCAGTGGTTAGTTGAGACTCAGACCTGGTTAACTATCAACATGAAATTAACAACTCTGTGAAATGGTGTGATGAACATTTTTCAAAACTTAATGTTAAAAAGTCAAAAGAAATGGTTTTTAATTTCAGAATCAAAGAAAACCCTCACACCCCAGTAGAAATAAACAAAGAAACAGTCCAAAAGGTGTCCGAATACAGATATTAAAAAAAGAATTGTTATGTCTAATAAGAATGGAGCAAGTAATAACAGAAAATTGCATAAATGACAAACACACGACTTCATTTCATGAAAAAGTTGAATGTCTTCCATATTGACAGAGTCATACATACATTCCTTATTTTAAATTTATGTATACTGAGTATTCTGAGCTTCTGTATAACAGCCTTGGGTGGTAACAAGAGAGAGAGAGAGAGAGAGAGAGAGAGAGAGAGAGAGAGAGAGAGAGAGAGAGAGAGAGAGAGAGAGAGA
>JAUEKY010186521.1:0-16093 GCA_031833965.1 Scyllaea pelagica
ACTCATTACTATCAATCTTACTTTTTCCCATCTGGCGCTGACATGGCCTAAATTGTGCCGATAGCGGCGTAAAACCCCCAAGAAAATATTTTCCAGAACGGCATGCCTAAATCACTAAGGTTATGATACTTAGCAACTACATGGAATCATGTTTTTGTAGAAAATTTCTATGAGTACTCCCTACTTGTTTTGATATCTTCCCAGCAATGATGTGTCTTAAGCATCAAGATAAATTAATATCTAATCCAAAAGTACAGGATAGCTTTATTTTGAGTTAAAACACATCAGTGATCTTTTCTCAACAAGCAGACGCAAAATAAAAGAACTCAAAGAAATATTGAGTATGAAAATGCAGCTTTTCATAATCGATTGTATGTTTTCTCGTTAATAGTGGTTTTTGATACTCGATTACGTCTAAGTGCGAATTTCAAATGCATCCAAACTAAAGAGGTTCTCCAACAGAAAATACTCACCAGGTTTGTTTGTGTTTGGAAAGAAAAAGACAACAAATCCATTGGTTCATTTTTAGTAAGATAGATATCTACTAATTTGACCTAGAGGTTATGTGAAAATGGATATCGGGAATATGACATTTAAAAGAAATAGATTTTACTCTTGACTGGACGTCAAGAGTGTCTATTTGGGAATCACACCCGTCCGACGACAACTGAAAAACAAAAACAAAACAAAACAAAAATTAAATAAATAAAAATTAAAACAAAAAAACATTCAGGGGGGAATGGTCCCCCTGGTTATAGTCTCTTTCTTGGTGGTTGTTTTTCTTTTTAGTTAGGGTGGTGGGTATGATTTAAAAAATTAACCTTTTGGCCTGTGTTCTTTTCTTTTGGTGCACAGGTTCTAGCCTAGTGGTCTATATTCTAATACATGGATCGTTGCTTTACCTCTTGAGTATCAATTTTTATGATAAATGTATAGCTATATAAGAATTGATAAAAATTCATTGGATACATTGGTATTCAAAGTATACACCCAGGTCGACAAAAGTTTTACAAATTCTGACGAGAAAGGTGGACGGTCCAGCCTAATGTTCAATTTGAGGAACAATCCTAAAAAGTTTTGATTTGATATTAGGTGTAATGCCCTGTTTCAACAGTTTATTGCCAGGCTATTATTCTGTGCCTATTTTATCTGTTAATTATTCCCCCCCCCATTTGGATCTGAAGTGCCATGGAATCCAGAAAGGCATGAAAAGAAATCATTCAGGTTTCCTGCATGATTTTTATAATTTCAATAAGTTTGTGTTTTAATTGTATTTTCTTTGCAGTTCATCATTATCACGAAATGTTTCAAGTGAGAGTATTCCGATGAAATTGTACTTCATGAATCATTAGAGCTGCGAGAAAATAGCTTGAAAATGAGCTGGGCTGCTGATGAATGGAAAGATGGTCTTTCCCAAAGAGTATTGATGAAAATAACAGAGCTTGAAACTCAACTAACAAGAGTGAAAAAGGAACGTGACACCAAACAGTTTCAGTTTGAAAGCCTCCAGCAGGTATTTTATATCATTATGTTATATCATGCTATTGTTGTTTTGCTTTTATATGTGTATTCTTAGTTCTTGTGTTTGTCAAGTTTATAATATTTCACTAGTAAAATTTGTCTTTGAGATTTGCTTTTACCTCAAAATGCCTTACTGAACAAAAATAGAATGATACCTTTCTAATGATTTTTGTTGACTTTCTAAATTCCTTTCATATAATTTATTTGATACAAAGAGAACATCAACTAAATTCCCTCTTTTCATGTTTTTTTTCCCACACAGGTTCTTGACAACTACAAGAGGAAAACTGAGGCAGAGAAATCTGAAATCACTCAATTGAAAAGAGAAAATAAAAGCTTATCTGAGTCTTGTGATGAACTCGAAAGAAAGAGGCAGAAATTGGAAAGTGATCTCTTGGTTAAGGAAAACAAATTGACAGCACTAGAACAAAAGACAGCCAGATCTGATGAATTATCAGAATATGAAAGGGTACTTGTCCTCTGGCTTTCATATTTTCATTGTTTTTTTTATTTTTTGTCCTCTGGCTTTCCCATTTTCATTGTTTTATGATTAAGATCGTAAGTCTGCCCTTCTTATTTAGTTTAGTTGTACCTCCTGTTTCAACTTGCTTCCGTAGCCTTCTGTGTCCTTCCAAACTTACTCATGAAATGATGGTGGGATGTTAGAATCCAACTGAGCTGAGAAGCTGTTATAGTATGTTGTCTTGCCAGTCAATTACATTATTAGATTTTGATGGGGTATGACGGTATGGTAAGAGCACTTTTTTTCTACTTCTGTAATGGTTCTTTTTGCTTATACATATATAATCAGATGGCCATCATGCTGAAGAATGTATTTTCTCTATCTTCCTCCTGGGCACCCAAGCAATGGGAGCATATCACTTCCCACACATGAATTAATCTTGGTTTTTCAAAGCTTAAAAAAAAAATCTTAATTTTTTTCACTGCAAAAATAAGGAAATTTTGAGGTAGGATTACTTAGCATGGTTTAGTCTCTTTCTTATAGTGTTCTTCGGTTTTTAAAAGAGGCTTTTACTTTTAATTTCAATCTATTTATAATCCATTTCTACTGAGATCCTCATTATTCCATTTTTTAAATTCATTCTTTGTACAGTTGAATAGAGAGCTGATAACTAATTAGTCTTATCCTAATAATGCTTCAGCTTCCAGCAATATGAATGGCATCCTGTACCAACTACATTGCCGTGTATCACTGTTACCATTTGTTAAGCTCAATTGTTAAGAATGCCCGCCTCTGAACTAAGTCATAGGTTCAATCACAGACTGTATCATACCTAAGATACAAAATTAAAATTGTAAAAATAAGCAGCTGTCCTTCCTGGTATTTGGCATCATGGGAACAGTGTTAAAGGTGATTGGCCGAGTGATACTGTGGGTGGGTTAGATATTGAAGTGAACCGTTCTGAATGGCAATGATTAGAACTTTGCATGTAATTTTGATGTAACTTACAAAGGGTTCGTAAAGAGGATTAAGCACAACATTAAACTGTATTTTTTAGTCAGTCTCTAACAGAATGAATCATGTGTCAATGTCTTTACTGCCGGCCATTCTACAGCCATGTATTATCTCATCATCAAGTTCTTGATTGCTTAGTTTCAGCTTCCAATGTGTTTGAAATTTGAAGTATGAATCATTAATTTGTTATCACATATGTCCTGTTTTTGTGAGCATTTTTTTTTTGTGCACTCACTCAATTTGGTGAGTGGTCGTTGGGAATACCTGGTTGGGTCTTCTTTTGTTTCTTAATGATTTCAATTTATTAGGCAGTCTGTCATCTTACTTTTTTCCCAACGCTTTTGAATGTCATAAACCTGGCTAGGATTATCTCTTAAGAGGCGACTTGAATTCTTTTTTCTCAAGGTTTGTAACTAATAAAATGAAGACATATTGCTGCTTATTTACCACTATATTTGTTTTTACTTCAGAATGCTGTTGGGAGTGGTCAAACTTCAAATGAGGCACAGCAGCGCATTATTGCTTTGGAAAATGAGCGAGACCAATTGAAACAGCAACTTCAAAATGCTGCCAATGCTGATGATTGTCCTCCTTACCAAAAGCAATCAGGTAAGCAACAGAAAAGGATTGGCTGTGATTGCTTTTCTGGCACCAACTAACCTACACCTAGACACAAAAAAATACGTCGGATAAATGTTTAAAAAGAATTGATTTATTTACACCTTTTGCATCTTTATCATCATCACTTTTATTTTTATCAAATGTTGTATAATGCTGAAGCGTTTTGTTGCTTGATTGTAAAACTTACTCACTATGGATTTTTTGGCTCAAACATTAATGAGGTTGCATTTGGTGGATTTTGGAAAATATTTTTCAGCTTTCTTTTGCGGATAACTCCTTTATGTGTAACTTAATACATTCTGAATTAGATATAGAATGAAAAAGAACTCATTTAGAGCATATCTTGATTAAAATGTTGACAAATGTTAACACCTACAGACCATTTTGAACAAGTTTGATTGCCATGAGGCCCTCACAGTAATGTAGTATTGAATATTTCTGATAACTGGAACCTTTTTTGGAGTATAAAATTCTTATTTGTTGAGGTCCAGTGCTTCATTTTTTGTTAGTGGTCGAACTTTTATATTGGGCAATATCCACTAAACATGCTCAAAACTCTTCTTTACAAGGGGTCCTAAGCCTACTGCAACATGAATCAAGTAGGGAAAGACATGCTACCTGCTAGGCGCTAGTCTATCTTTTCTGGAAAAAAAGCACTGATAAGGGTCAGGTACTCATTTACAAATGAGTGGAGTGAGAAAATGTGAGTAAAGTAAAGGGCCTTTTCCAAGGGCTTGACTTTGGGCTGTTTCTGACCAGTAATGAACCAGAGACCTCATAATCACAAGCCTAAGTGTCTGCCACTAAACAACAAAGTCCTACTCATCACATCCACTGGTCTGGGCAATACTTCTTATGTGAAAACTACCTACTTTTTGTAATAAGGATAATTGAGTTATCAATAAATCAAAGTTAAAACAGGTCATTGAAAAAATCTTCATATACAAAATGTAAATTAACACAAGAAAAAAACAAACCAAAAAGACTACGACAGGTGTTGAGGACGACAAAGAGTACCTATAATAGGTATACCCTTTAGGTTTTCTGATTTTAGATTATATTCTACTTCTACTCAATGTCTTAAATTTGACAGGAGAAGCCTCTCGCCTGAGTCAAGTTCCCACAGAGAGCAATGAGTTGCACAGAACAAAACAGGAAATCCAGTCTCTTCAGGCTTTGGTAGTTGCATATTGTGTTCACTCTCTTTTTAAATCGTATGCTTGAAATTGGTTTTACACTTGTATCAAAGGGAAATCTTTGGAAAAGTTACCATGCCATGACACAGAAATTTAAAGAGGGCTCATTCATATATTTTAACCAGCATAGTATTGAGGCACGTGGCCAATCAGTCATAGCTTCTTCTGTTTCTTTCTTACCTTTATGTTAGCAATGTTTCAATGAAGTGGCTCTTGTTTGATAGGGTAGCAGCTAATTTGCCAAATTTTTTTACATCTTCTGTATGACACAGCCAATTCTTAGGTAGATGCCTTACTGATTGCACTATGGTACTGAACAGATTATCAAATGATATATTGACTGAACTGTTTTTGGAATTAAAAGATGAATGAATGATTAAAAGATATTTTAGTGATAAAAGTTGCAATTGTTGTTTTTTGCTTTTTTTTTTTTAATGAATTGTGAAATATATTGGTTTCATAGAAAAATGTTCTTTTATGCTTAAGGTAGTACGGATTTGAGAAAAAAAAGAAGCGCAAATTGAGTAAAAAGGGACATTATCAGCTATATATGTTCTTGGGTAAAGAGAATTCAATTTTTTAAGGTTTTTATTTTCTCATTGTCTTAGTCATCTCTCTCTTTAATTCAAGATTGCTGAATTAGAGGGCAAAAACAAAGGTTTGATTCAAGAGAAAGAATGTTTACGTCACAATGGAGAGGCTGCTCGACTTCATATTGAGGCAAAACTGAAGGCTCGTGAAAAAGAATTGAAGGAAGATTTGGCTCAGGCTATGGATATGACAAGGAATGCTGAACGGCAACTTCATGAGACTCAAACAAAATCACAACAAGAAATCAATTTTGTGAGTTCACCTAGATGAATGCTTCTTTTCTTTTTTTTTTTTGCATTTGGTGGTGGCTTTTGTGGAAATTATCCTTCTTTTCCATTATGAATTTTACTATTATGTTTTTTTATGAAAAAAAAATAGCACAGATAATATCATAGCTCTCTCTCCTGATTTTCACCTTACAATGCTGGTATTGATATTTCCATCCCAAGCTGTCAAGCAGGTTTACATTGAATAATAATCGGAAGAGAATTTGTTTTCTTTTAACATTTATTAATGTATCTGTTGGTTAAAGTAGGTTTGATACTTTTGATTTTGAAATAAATGAATGAAGCGGTAAGTATTTGATCTTTTCTGTGATTAGCATTATTTGTGGAGTCATATTTGAAAGAGCACAATTATACCAGGTATTTAGTTGCTGGAGTCAAACTGAAACAATCGAGGTTTAAGGTGAATGGGGTCCATTCTAGAGTTTTTTGGATATTGTTAGGGATAGAATCTCTGGCCTTCAAACTTTATTTCAAAACAGCAATTACATCATAATGAAACTACCAATTATCATAAAATTGCTTACATTTCAAAGTTTTTGATAAAAAGGAATCAAATACTTCCATTTTGACTCCCTCATAAAACCACAGTATCATACAATACAAAGAACTAAACGTACATGAAATGCACACTGCTGGAAAGCTGGTGACTTAAGCTGTTCAATAATTTACAGACAAGCAGTGAAATGTTTATAAATGCTTGTTTCTATGAAGTTTATAAGACTGAGTGGGTTCAATAAATTGCCTAGAGATTGCACACAACTTCTTCAATCACGTTTTTCTCAAAACTGGGTGTGCCAACTCCATGCACTTCAATCATTGATATCTCGGCAATAAATTGACAGATTTTTATAATTTTGGTATCAAATTAAAGCTTAAAAACTCAGCTTTACCGTGATGCGGATGGTTAGTTAATGTGAAAATTTGACTAAATACCTGGTTTCAGAAATCAGGTCACAATTTATTAATTCTATGTAATTTTTATAAACTAATTTCTTCTCTTCTGTATTCAATATATTGTATGTGACAGGCAGTGTGAAGTATTGACGTTTCTTGTATAAGTTTAAGAGTTAGGGGCAGTCTTTCAATGATATTTTCAAACTTAACCCTCTCTGTCTTCTCCTTTGTCTCCAGCTGCAAACAGAGCAAAATAAAATGAAAAGTATGGTTGAGAAACTTGATCTTGAAAAGTCCAAATTGGAAAGAGAAGTGCATGACGTTTGTCAGAAATTGAACAAAGCTGAGGAGATAAAAAGATCAAGTGACGCTCTTCTTGCTGACATTCAGAAAAAGTGTGCTTTGATTGAAGCTGAAAAGGTTGGAATGAGTCGTGTTTTTCTTCTACGTAGAAATACCAATCTTTACTTTTTACTTTTTTTCTTTCTTTTTTGATAGCTGCTTTTTATCTGTATTGATTTTAACCTTTCTTCTTTTTTTCAAGTGGAGGTCAATTGGAAAATCTAGGGCTTTCTTGTTAGAATAATTGGCCTCTGTTGTGCATTTCAATTTTCATATTAGTACAGTTGTAGCATATCAAATTTTGAAATTTACTTTATTTTGTGATTCTAGATGAAAACAAGATGTGATTGAAATGCCCTTGTACATTGGAATAAAGGATAAATGAAAGCATTTTTGACTAACAATTTCAGGTTTCATCAATGATTTAAGTTTTTTTTGTTCTTTCAAAAGTGATTACCACTTAAATTCTTTCTTTACACATACCTGGGATTTAAAGTGAAAGGCTTTAAAAAAGAATCATAAATGATCTTATCCTGCCTCCAAGTATAAGATTTATCACTTCATGAGTTGATAGTTTTATTCTTCTTAAGTTTTCTTTTTTCTTTACTCTATTTTTTTAGGAGAACAAAGACCATCAGATTATGAGCCAAGAAAGCACCTTAAAGAAAATGTCTGAACAAAAATTGGAACTAGAAAGAGAGATCTCAGGTTTAAAAAGCACTTGTGATAAAGCTGAAGCAGCTAACACCATTATGAAAAAAGAGTCTGAGGCTCTACAGCTGAAGAGTCATGACCTTCAATCTAAATATGATTCAGCACAGGCAGCTTATGAAAATAAAGCATCCGAATTTTGCAAGATGGAAGATAATTGCAAGAAGCTGGCAAGTGATTTGGAGAAAAAAGAAGCAGAGACTCAGAACCTGACACTGTCCTTAAAATTGAGCAAAGAGAACTATTCAGAAATAGAAAAACAGGTGGAAAATGTGAAACGGGAACTGGATTTGAAGAATTCTCTTGTGGAGGAGGCAAAGAAAAAATGCTCTGCCTTGGATGAAAAAGTAGAAGAGAAACAAAATGAATTAGATGCCCAAATTCAAATCAGTGCTGAGAATATGGAAAAACTTCAGCAGAGAGAACAAATGTATGAATCACAACTGAAGGAATTTGAAGAAAAGTATGGAAACAATATGAAAGAATTGGCTGAAGTGAGATGTTCTTTGGAAAAAGAAGAAAAGTGTCATGGCCAAACGATGGTTGAGTTGGAAAACCTGAGAAAGTCATATTCTGATTTAGACACTGATTTGAATGAGTTGAAAAGTGAAATAGATGTGAAAGCTTCATTGTTACAAGATAATGAAAATAAATGCGCTAAACTCATGAAAGATCTTGGGGAATATGAGGAGAAGCTGGCTGCAAGTCAGTCTGATAGAGTTTCAAAGGAATCTCAAGTTGCTGAATTGGAGAAACAGATAGAATTGCTGAAAGGGGAATTGGAGGCAAAGAGTTTGCAGACAGATGAAGAAAGGAAAAAGTTTGAAGAGCTTAAGGTGATGTTTAAGAGAAATGAGGAGGAGAAAGACTTCCTTTCCAATGAAAAAGCACAATTGATGCAAAATTTGAAGGAAATGGAGGAAAACCAAGTGCAAGTAAAGTTAGATTTAGATGCAAAACTGAAGACTGTGTTTAAGGAGATGGAAGATGTGAACACATGCTTGAGGGATGAAGAAGAATCTCATAGTCTTGCTAAAGAAGAGCTGAGTAAGCTGAGAACCTGTGTTACAGAACTCAATCTGGGTATTGAAAGTGTCAGAGAGGAGTTAAGAGAAAAGTCTCTTTCTTTGGAAGCGTTTGAGAAGCAAGTTGCCAGTTTATCAGAAACTGTAAAAGAAAAAGAATTATGCATTTCAAATATGCAGGATCATCTTCAAGATCTAGTTACTGAAAAAAGTACTTTGGAATCCACATGTGAGACCAAACAAAAAGAGATAACTGGAAAGTATGAGACACTGGAGCAACAATTCCTAGATGAGAAAGAAAAATCCCAAAAATTGGAAGCAGAACTTTCAGAGCTGACAAGAGATAGAGATGTGTGGCTGGCCAAAGCCAATGATGCTGAAAGTAAACTTGAGGAATCTAAAGCAGACTTTGATAGTAAGAGTTCTTTGCTTAGTGATGTTGAAAGGGAATGTCAGAAACTCAATGTTGAACTTAAGCTGAAAGAAGAGGAGTTCACTAAGTTTGTATCTGAGTGCAATTTTGATAAAGATCATCTTTCACAGCTTGAGAATCAAATGGATGCAATGACAGCTGACTTGGAAACAAGAAGTTGTCAACTCCAAGAGTTGACATCAGTAAACAATGAACTCAAAGAGCAAATTTTGAAAAAGGAAGCTGAAATTAGTGACCAGAAGGAAATGTTAATTACTTTTAAGACCAAAGAAACTGAAGAGGAATTGAAGCAGAAAACACTTGACGATATGAAGCAAAACTTAGAAACAGCCCTGAAGGATTTGGAAAATGCCCAGGATAGTCTCAGAAAGGAAGAGGAAGCACGTCTGTTCAATCAAGAAAAATCTGAGCTGCAAAGAATCTCGATTTTAGATTTTGAATCAAGGGAAGAAACTCTGAAAAAAGAAAATGAAGACCTCACTCAAGCATTATTAGAGAAAGGAAAAGCCATAGTAGATCTTGAACAGAAGCTGAGTGATGCACAGACAGAAGTGAGGAGAGAAGAATCTTTGAGGCAGACTAAACAACAAGAAATAGTTGATTTGTGTACCAAATATGAACATGAAATCTCTGATTTAACAATGAAATTTGAAAGTCAAGAGCAGGAGATATCAAAACTGGGGAAAGAGAAAAACATCTTCTCAGAGAAAAGCTCTGAGTTAGAAAAGAAGTTGAAATCAGTTCTAAAAGAGCTTGAGGACAAAGAAACACTTCTCATTGAAGCAAGGAATCAAAGTGACAAGCTGTCAGAAGACTTGCAGGCAAAATGTATGGAACTCATTAATGCTTTGTTTGAAAAGAATACAAGTGAGGATGATGTGACCAATCTAGAAAAGCAGCTGCTTGATTTAAGATCAGAATATGAAACTAAATCATGTGAATTTAATGCACTGGAGGGGAAATGGTTTGCTTTCAAAGAAGAGTTTGAGGTCAAATATGATGAGGCATTGTCAAAGAATTCCTTCCTTGAAACAGAGCTTGACCTTAAGGAATCACTCCTTTTTGAACTTGAGAATAAATGTGCAAGACTGTCCACAGATTTGCAGTCAAAATGCATGGAACTCATTAGCGCATTATTTGAAAGGAATACAAGCAATGATATTGCAACTGATCTGAAGAAGCAAATTCGAGGTATGCAATCTGACTTTGAAACCAAGTCATGTGAATTTGATGCACTTGAGTCAAAATGGATGGCGTTGAAAGAGGAAGTTTTGACCAAGAATTCTCTGCTTGGCAAAATGGAAAGCAAATGCATGCAACATACTCAGCTATTGAAGTGTAAAGAATCTGAAAATGAAGCAAAGGCTGTTTTGATTCTGGAAATGCAACAAGATTTAAAGAGCCTGAGGAGAGATGTTGAAAGAAAGGAATCTACCATTCATGAGATGAAGAAAACCACTGAAGATCTGAAACAGGGGATCTTTGATGAGCAAGTGAAGCTTTTCATACAGTATAGAGTAAATGAGGAGCATTGTGAGGAATTAGAAGTACTGCGAGAAGCTCAAAATTTAAAGATAAAGGAGTCAGAAGAAAATAAATCAAATTTAGAAAAACTGGCAAGGGCTGAGGCTGATTTGGAAATGGAGAGAAGTAGATTAGAACTGTTGAATAAAGAAATTGATTGTTTGAAGAATGAACATCAAGAATTGGTTGCTACCATTACATCCCAAAGATCTAATTTAGAGAAAAAGGATAAAGATATTGATTGTTATGAAGAAAAGTGTGAAAATTACAAGAAAGACTTGGATTCAATGCGTTTGAAATGCTCCATGCTGGAAGAGGAGGTTCTTTCTTACAAATCAGAGCTGAGTGAAAGTCATGAGGTCTGCAAATCTCATTCTGACCACCTTGAAGAATTGAGAATCACAGTTGGACAGCTAAGAGTAGATAAAGAAGCATTGCAGGAAGACTTCAGACAAAAGATGGAGCACTATGAAACTGAGATGGACAAAAGGAATAAACAGTTGAAAGAGAAGGAGGATGAAGTAATGGAAATGAATGTGAAGTTAAGATGTGACGAAGAGAAGTATGACAAAAGCCTTGAGGAATCAAAATCTATTCTTGAATCAAGGCTTGAACTTGTGCAAATGGATCTGGATAATTGTCAAGACCAGATTGATCAGCTGACCTCAGAGAATGAGAACTTGAAGACTTCTGTGGGTGCTTTGGCAACAGAACGAGATTCTTTAAGTATAGGAGTCAAGGACATGGAAGCATCCTTGCAAGCAGTTAAAGCTGAGAGAGCAACTTTGCATGAGGACATGCAGTGCAAGCAAGACAAAATCACTGCTGATTTCCTATCTCAAATAGATATTTTGAAGAGCTCTTTGGACAGTATTTGCACAGAGAGAGATACCTTGAAAATCTCCACAACAGGCTTAGAGTCGGAGATTCATAAAATGCAGGATATCAAACTTAGATTGGAAGAAAAATGCTTGAATTTGGAAGAAAAAGTCTCTTCATATGAGGCAAAACTGTCTGATTTGAACAAATCCTTGTGTGAAAGAGATAAGCAAATGTTCAATCTGGAGGTGCAAGTTGAGGAAGCTGAAGCAAGGTCATTAGAGGAGGCAACCAATCAGAAAAATCTTGGGCAAGAAAAGGAAAGATTGGAATTAGAGTTTGGCAAGGACATTGAAGAACTGAAGAAAGTTGTATCAGAGAAAACATCTGAAATAGAAAGTTTGAGAAATCAAATTTCTGGAGTGGAAAAGGCATCGGATGATGAAATCACAAATCTTCAGGAAAATAATAAAGACCTGGAAGAAAAATGCACAGGGTTGCAAAAGGATTTGTCTCACTCTGAAACAAAACTCTCTGAGCTCAGTGGCTTGATTTCTGCCAAAGAAAAAGAAATGTTCAACCTGGAGATGCAGCTTGAGGAAGCAGAAACCAGAGAACAAGAGGAAACATCACGCTGCCAAAAGCTGGTGGCTGAGAAAGAAAAACTGCAAACTGAAGTCTCAGACTGGAAAAAGGAAGTTGATGGACTCCATGTTGCTATGAATGAGAAATCTTCAGAGATAGAAAATCTAATGGTCCAAATTTCTCATTTGGGAGAAACTGGTCAGTTAAATCTAACTTTAAAGGAAACCAATATCCATTTGGAAGAAAAATGTGCTGACTTGGAAAGTCATGTGTCTGACTGCAAGGTGAAAGTTGCTGGTCTCACAGACTCACTAGCCGTTAAAGACAAACACATTTTCAATCTTGAGATGCAGCTTGAAGAAAATGAAGCAAAAGAAGAGGAGAAATCCTCACAGATGAATGCCATTATAGAGGAGAAGAATATCTTAATAACTGAATCCTTAGAACTGAAAAAGGAAATTGAAAGATTACAGAAGGTCTTGACAGAGAAAACATCTCAATTAGAACTTGTTCAATCTCAAGTACAAGACATAGAAGGAGAGTTGGAAAGACTTTCTATGCAACTGAAAACAGTCAAATCATCCCAAGATTTAGCAATGGATGAAAACTTGCCTCACAGAAAGCAAGATCAGGTGGAAGAAGATTTGAACTTTTCACGTTTGCAAAGTTATTCTTATGAAGCGACACAGACATTTGCAAGAAGGAGTGGTGAAAAGTTTGAGCAAGATATGAATGAAGAATGTTTGAGGGCTGAACTTGCATGCTTGAAAAATGAAGTAGAAATTTCCAAGAAATCTGTCGAGACCCTATCTACTGAGAAATTCAATATGGATGAACAACTGAGGTGTCTTAGTGTGGAGAAGGAGGCTGTTGAGAAACAGTTAGAAGAAGCCAACAATGAGCTGGAAGAGGTGAAGACACAGCTGGAACTGGCAAACACTAAAGAGAGAGAAGTTACAGATCTAAATGAAAAATTCATTCAGTCACAATTCGATATTTCAGAGCTCAAGAGCCAACTGGATTATATTGAGAGTGAATTAGAAATTGGTGAGGAGGAGCTGAAGGCAATGAAACAAAAGAATCTGAATCTTGAAACAGCATTGCAACAAACTCAAGCCCAGAACAAGATGCTAGAAAGACAGATAACAGAACTGAGTGCAAATGGATCAAACCTAAATGACAAGCTTGCAGCATCATTGAGAAAGACCCAGTCTACTGATGACAACGCCTGGGTACATCATGGTTTGCCAACAGATATTGATAAAACAAAAGATCTTACTGTCTTAATGGCTGAGAATGGTGCTTTGATGGAAAGGATTTCAGGATTGGAGAGTGAGCTCTGTAAGGCCCAGCAATTCGCTAGGGGTCATCAGAATATTTCACAAGAGGATTCTGATGATTCTGAACTAAAATCTCAATTACATCAGTTGAACATTAAAAAGTTGCATATTGAAAGTGAAAGAGACAAACTTGAAGAAGAGATGAAAAAACAGAACATAACTCTCCAACAAGCAAAAGATCAAAACAAGGCCTTGGAGCAAAAGTTCGATGAATTTAGAAATGAAACCAAAGAAGTGGGCGCTGAGTTAGTTAAACTGCAACAACTTATTCAGACTTTGAATGATAGCCTAGATAAAAAGAAGAAAGAGATTGTTCTGAAAGTGAATGAAATTGAAAGACTGAGGACGGATTCCTCAGAATTATTCAATAAACTTCAGGAAAAGCAGAGAGACATTGATGTCCTGTCAGAAGAAATTTCAGCTGTGAGGACAGAGTTGAAAGATTCAAAGTCAAATGCGGGAACTTTGGAAGATGTGGTGGAGTCTTTAAATTTTGACTTGAGTGCATTGGAAGAGGAAAAGTTGTCTCTATCTACGAATCTTGAAATTGCAGAAAAGAAGATTAAGGAGATGCAAGATGAAATGCAAAAGGCTAATGAGGAAAATGAACAAATAAGAGCAGCTATTGAGGAGCAAAAGGCAACTGAAAATTCAGATTTGACTACGTTAATGAACATGATTGAAGGTTTAAAGAGTGATAACAAGGAATTACTGTCCCAAATTGAAGAAATGAACAACTTGGAGAGCACTCTCAGGCAAGATGCAAGGTCTGTTCAAGTAGAGCTAGATCAAAAATGTTTGGAATGTGAGGACTTGACCCTTCAAATTGGTGAATCTAAATCTGAAATTGCAGATTTGACTCAACAGTTGAAGTCATTGTCAGAGAAGCTATCAGCAGCAGAGAATGAGCTCCTGGATTCAGAGTCAAGAATGAAAGAAAAGGCTGTTGAGACATCTCTCCTTCACAGGGAGAAAGATGAAGCATTTGCTAAGATAAAGGCAACCAAAATTGAAATGGATGGTTTGATGAAGGAGAAGGAAAATCTGATCTATCTGCTGGAATCAAAACAGGAGGAACTCATGCTTATTTCTGGTGACAGAACTCTTCTATCTGAAAAATGTGAAAAAGAAACTGAGAATTGTGAGTTATTGAAATCAAGTAATGAACTGCTTCTCAGCAAGCTGCAAGAGAAAGAGGAAGAGGTATACAGCATCCTCAAGAAGGAAAAGGACTCGTGTGACTCTCTGATGAGCAGTAGGGATTCATTGGCTTGTGAACTGAAAGAAAAATTAGATGAAATTGATCAGTTACTGGTGGCACAACAAAGATTGCAAGAACAATTGAAAGAGTCTGAAATAAATACTGCTTCTTTGGAAGAAAAGGTCAAACTCAAAGATGAAGAAATTGATAAACTTTCTGGTAGTCTATCTCTCATGAATGATGAACTACAGCAAAGCAAAGCAAATAAAGAAGAAGCAAACAAAGCTCAAAAACTTGAGAAAGAGCTGCTGGGAATGCAGGGGAAAATGAATCAGATGGAAGAAGAACACAAGCTGGTGTTGTCACAGGCTGTGGAAGCTGCCAAGAAGATTGAGGTATGTGTTTGGTGGAAATAGGGCTGTCCTCAGTTGTTTTCATTTTAATTGATTTGCCTTAGTGATAAAGGTAAGCAATGCAGCCGTTTAATATCATGATTATTTTATTTGATATTTGAGCATCAATCTATCTTACCATTCACTGCAAAGCTATGTTGTTTTTTTTTGTAATCTGTTTTCATTAAATTATAGTATTATTGAATGCTTTAAAGGCAAGTAGTAGAAAGCCATTTTAGAATTAATTTTCTAATACCAGTTACAAAGCCTTATAAGGAGAAGTACTCTGGACAAGTTGATGTGCTGCCACAAAGAGATAAATGGAGGACTCACTTGAATTTCTCACCCATCATTTTACACTAATTCTCTGGCGCTGACATGGCCTAAATTGTGCCGATAGCGCCGTAAAACCCTCAAGAAACAAAACAAACAAACAAAAGAAACAAAATTTAGATCAAGACTAAGAATTTCCATCATTTAGTTTACCTCAAAAGCCTTGAATGTACGTGTCATATAATTGCAAGAATTTCTCCAGGGAAAGTGGTGCCAAATCTAAGTTGCAAACTCTATCACTATCGAAGAGCGATGTTCAGGGATTCTCCAGTTAGATGCAGCGATACAAATGCAAAGGTGATACTCTATCCAGTATTATCTGATGGGGGTCAACAGGCTACTTTCACTTTCATTTTCCATTAAAGTACACAAGGGAAAAGCGGAAGTGATAATATTAACTAAGTGTTTCCGGGAAGGAAAAAAGAGTTCCGAATTTTATATTGTACTACATGCAATCAACGATTGATTACTAATTTGTGATATAACCAAAGAACTTAACCTTGGATATAACTCTCTGTTGTGTCGACATATAGATTATGTCTATCAAGAATAATGAAAATAAATGAAGAAATGGAAACAAAAGAAGCGGTATTTGTGTGTGTGTGTATGTGTGTGTCGGGAGGGGGGAGGGGGTGTTGTGAGGGAGTTTTACTTTATACGGTACCGGCTTTAGTTGGGTTTGATCTCTAATCTCTACCATATGTGTGTGTGTGTGTGTGTGTGTGTGTGTGTATGTATGTGAGAGAGATAGATTGATAGGAGAGAGAGAGAGAGAGAGAGAGAGAGAGAGAGAGAGAGAGA
>JAUEKY010187631.1:0-16086 GCA_031833965.1 Scyllaea pelagica
GCAAACTTCAATGTAGAAGGATTGAACCATAAGTCACCTTGCTTTGGATTAACAGGAGCAGTCGTAGAAGATGTAATATCAGGCTTTGCCTTTAGTGCTTCAATCTCAGCAAGCGCTTCAGTAATTACAATGTCTTGCGACGGCGGAGGAGCTGTACCAACCCAAGCGTTGTTATTCCAGACAAACATTTGAAGGGCGTTTGTATCAAACCATAGTTCACCATTCTGTAGCTGTCCTGTAAATGCGTCACCGAGTGTTGGCGGGTCATCACTGAAGAGTACAGTGTACGGACGCTTGACGTAACGAGCATCAGCGGCGTTGAGGTCTAAACCACGTTCTTCTTTAAAGATACGAATAGCGTATGTTTCGCCTTCATTGAAACCGCTATCACCTAATGCTGTTTGACGTACAAATTGAACACGGATATTTTCTGAATCAGACCGAGCATCAGTCAGTACTTCAAATAGAGCGGTGTCTCGTAAGTTCTGCTCTACAAGTTCAATGTAATCACCAGGTTCAATAAGTGATACCCAATCGTATTCGGCGTCTCCAAGAGTGGTGTTACTTATACGTAGATACTCTGTATCAGCATACGAGAGAGCATCACTTGTAAATTGCCCGTTAGGAATTTCAGTTGTAATGTTGTTTTCACATCTTGCTTGCTCTTGCGTGCAAGCTTGAATTGCTGTGAGGTCACCATTTGCTGCCGCTACACATTCTTGAAATTGAAGTGCGCAGGTCTCTGTTGTAACTAGCGTGAAGTATGTAAACAGTCCAGCAAAATCTAAGACGCCGATATTACCTGCGATTAAGTCAAGCTTATCGTCAATTTCGTTGAGGCGCTCGTCTTGCTCGTTGTTTTTACCAGCAGCAGCATTTAATAAATTATTTCTGTTCTCAATCTCGGCGTCAATGATTGTATTAGTTACCTCAAGGCCACGCTCAAGGTCTCCAATACTTTCATCAACAGCATCTGTTTTCGTTGTGCTAATAACAAACCAGCGGTCTTCAGCGGCATCATACTCATAGGTGACACCATTAAAAGTCCACGGTTTTGAAGTATCTAGTGGGAATACGGCTGCCATATCCTGTGCTATTAAATGCCTAGTTCTATTTTACTGATTTAAAAGTAAAGGTAATAGTTAAGATACTTTAGTTACAGAGCCTCCTGTAAATGTAATGCTTAGGGAAGTATCACCGCTCCAGCTAGGAAGGAAACTATTATATGCTTCTTTTAATCCATCAACTTGGATTCGCGCTCGGTAAATGTTTTTACCTTGAGATTTATCAGGTGGACACACTTCAACTTCACTGATAGAATAGGTTGCCAGTTTTCCTTCCCTGTCGTATTGCGTAGATGACGTATTTTCAACTACCTGCATATGACCTGTGGGATTAAGCTGCCAACCATCTGGAAAGCAGATGTACATATGCATTCTTTCAGAGGTTAAGTTGTAAGTGTTCCTCCCCTCCCAACTATCACCGTCATAATTGGTGCTACAAATTTCATTGCTATTGATGTAATAACCGATAGCGCTGCTACTATACGATTTTGTTGTCATCCTAAAATAATAGCTTTCTGGTGGTGTTCCTCCTGCCATTTCTAGTTCCTCAATTTTTGCGAGTAGTTCTTCGATTTTATCGTCAACATACTCTTTGTTAACAGCGTCTTTATCATCCGTGGCTTCTGCTAAGTTCTTGATTTGATTGATACCCATTAAGATATTATTTTCAAACCTCACAGAATTGCCAGCATTCTTTTCAGCAATTCGGTCAATCTTGACTAAGCCATTGAATGAGGTATCATCGTGTCCAACATAGATGCGGTCACGATTTGTTCCTAAACGTAGGGCAGTAGTATCAGTACCGCTAAAAACACCATACGTTTCAATCCTTCTAGAGTCTCTAGATCCTGGGATGTCTGGGTTGGTCAGAACCTTAAAAGGTCCTTGCATTTCATCGCCACCAGTTTTTGAAACACAGTTAGTAATCTGCCCTTCCATTCCAACTAAGATGGCTGCTAACTGGTCTGTCTTGAAATTATTTTCCTGTAATTCTGTATTAATTTCAGCAACTGTAACTCCTAAATCCTCAAGCATCGTGATTGGCGCTGCTGTAGGCACCCAAGCACCGTTGCCATTGATGTCTTCGTACCAGAAGTACAACTCAAGTGTGTCTGTGCTGTACCACAGTTTGTAGTCTCCACGTGGGTCTGGAGGACTATCACCTTCGTAAATAATGTCTGTTACTGCACGCAGCTTGGTTGTAACCACCCATTTACCAGGTGGCTCTTTCCACTGATAAGTACTACCCGTAATAGGGTTAACTACTGTTTGTGTAACTGTAGGGTCTGGGAAATTAAAAGCGGCCATAGTATCAAACGCTAGCTAATGCAGTGAGAATGTTTGCTTTAAGACTGTCAAAGTCTGTTGCATCTCTGACACCTTTACGCATCAATTGAAATGCGTCTTGGTATTTAGTCAGTCTATCTCTAACATCTATTTTATTACGCAGGTATCTACCTTGTACATTGTTTTCAGAGAAGTCACCGATATAAAGCTGACTGCAGGCAGGGCCATCTTTATTAATGCTAAACACTTTATTTGTGTCTGCATAGACCCAGCAGAAATCTTCTTTGTCGTCAAACTTCCAAGCATACTCGTAGAACTTATCGGTAGTACCAAACGTAGAATAAGTTACGCTATCAGCACTAACAGTTTGGAACTTAAATGCAGGTTTACCAGCAGATGGATTAGATGAAAAATCTAACGCTGGATCATTAGCTACTTGTTTGTTGATTACTAAGCTGCCTGTCAAAGTACCACCTGCGTGTGTAAGGTAATTACGTGATAAATCAGCGAGCTCTGTATCTAAGTATGCTTGATTGACGTAACTGCCATCAACAAGTGCAGTATTAATATGCTCTCCTACTTGAGCAGCAGTTGTTTTAGTATCTACTTCTGCAGTCAATGTTTGGAATGAAGCAAGGACTGCATCGCTATCTGCAAAGCCTGATACATCAGGAATTGCTGCCGTTACATCAGCAATCTCACTATCGAGCTGAGCCAGCACAGTTTCAATTGTTGCATCAACAGTTTCTTTTTGTGCGTAAGGCGTAAAGTCAATTGTTGTCGATACATTATCTAGTTCTGTATTTAAAGCAGTAATAGAAGACTGCAGCTCTGTAATGACGGTATTACTAGAGATGTCTATATTATTAAGTCGCTCATACACAGCTTGAATAGCTGCCTCACGCTGACGTGTTTCAGTCGTTAAGTCAGCACGAATAACATCAAGGTCTTCGTCATAGGTAAACGCAGAGCTGACTGGAGCCCACTGACCACTATCATCATCTTCATACCAGATGCTCATATCGAGCGTCTCTGTGTCGTACCACAGCTGCCCGGCTACAGGTATAGCAGGAGGTGCATCTCCAACTACAACTGGTGATAATTCAACTACTGCGGCTTCAAGCGCTGTAATAGAATCAAATGCCCACCAGTTATAGTCTTGCTGTGTATTGAAATCAAGTAAATCAGGTACGGGAATAATCTCACCAACGTGGTTACCAACACGTGTACGTGGTCCAGTACCAGCAAGGGGTAACGTAGCTGTTGTTTGAAATGCACCAGCGTCTGTACCATCGGCAATCAGTACCCAGTCAGTGCCGTTATAGACATACAGGTCATTATCATTAGGGTTATACCAGAATTGACCTGGCAATATTTCACCAGCTGGTGGTGGGTTGTCAGTATTTCGTACGTAAGCTAAGCCGTCAGCACCGTTTGTTTGGAACCACTCCTCATCAATTGCGGTAAACAGTCGTCCTTGACGTGTATCAAACCATAGTTCTCCATCTTTAGGAGGGATGATGACAATTAAATCACCGTTGTTATCAATCTCAGTACCAGGTGGTATTGGCAGAATTGATACTGGTGGTCCTGGGTCTTGAGCAGATTCTAAATCCTTGATTGCTGCAATAATACCAGCAAAATTATGTGGATATGCTTTAACAGATGATGGTAATCCTCTAGCAATATTATCTTGAAGCGCACCTACAATGCCGCCGTAGCTGTGTTGATTATCGAAGGCAGGTTTAAACACCACACCGACAGAAGGCTTATAAATCTGGTTACCCTCTGAATCGTATGTAGGAGTTGCAGATTTACTTAATGCACTTCCAAGTTCATTGTCTGTGTATGATGTAGTCACGCCAACCAATCTGTACTACTTTCTATTGTATCCTTTAGAAGTTAGCGTTTAACACAACATAAGCAGTTTCAACTTCATCCATTCCCAATGATTGGGCCATAGCAAAAATAACTTCTAATGCTGTGATGCCCCCACGTTTGTATGAGGCAATAAATTCTGCAGCTACTTCTTCAATATCTTTACGTAACTTTTCCTCAAATGCTATCCGTGACTCTACAGATGGATAGTCATTAGGCTCTTGCATACGAATATGCTCAATGAACATTGCAGCTACAGTATGCTTACACATACGGAATTCACGTAAATCTGACCTAGTAGCCCAGCTTTCGACGATACCAGCTGCTTGGTTTAAGCCTAAGTTTTCATAATCGTTCGCGCTCATTGCAGTAGGCAGTGGGTATCTGCGTTGCCTATTGATTTTACGTGTATCTGAATTTTGTAATTGCTGAGGTGCCCGTAATATTGCTTTAGAGTAACTAGGACAGCTGCAGGCATAAATGGTGTCTGGCACTAAATTGTTCCCAGTTGTAAAGATTTCATCTATATATGGGTTAATATCTGTATTGAGGACACGCCATCCTGGTTTGTCTTCATCAGCATTTATCTTTGTAAAACTATTTGGTGCTAAACGTATTGAAGCATCGGTCAAGTCTCCGTATCCTTTTAGTTCTGCCATAAAGGGCACACTTTCGAGTAAAACTTTATCTCCTTGCTCTAATACTGCTTGTATTTTGAAGGGAAGCAGAACGTACGAAAATGTTTCTACAGTGCTTACTGCCAAATCTCCTGTTAAATATGTAATTCCAAAAAAAGGTTGATACAAGCTTTTGTCAAATACAAATATTCCATCAATTTCACTATCACCTCTAGTTTCAACTATTAATGAATTTTCTGGTAATTCAGCTAAATCATATAACGTGGGCGGGAGTAAGTCTTCGTCATCATAATCAAATATAATTACTCTCTGATTTTCTTCTTTTAATTTAGTTCTAACCTCAAAAAAGTTTGAGTAATCTAAAACTTCTCCATCACCTTCTGCGATTTCTGCAGTACTCCTTCGTTGATAGAAATCAGGCAGATACACAATTTCATTGACTAATTCTTGTAAGTTATTATTCCGTTCTTGTAGCCACGGACTTGCTTGTAAATCTGCTAGAGGTACTTCTACAGTAGCTTTAGCTAATTCATTTGGCTTTGTTTTTCCAATGTACAGTCCCGGTATACCATCTTTTTGCAATACCCAATCAATAGTAGCTGCGGTTTCGCCATCAGTGATTCTGTCCCCAATCATATTCAATACAGCTTCTACATTAGGACCGGCGGTTATTTTAATCTCAACAGTATCATTTTTTTCATCTGGTCTTATCTCTCTTACCGTTCCAATGCTGTACGCACTATCTTCATCTAATGTACGTTTAATTACATAATGATTGTTTGTATCTGAATCTTGTGTAGCAAATTTGTATCCATCAAATTTTACTGATACTTCTTCTGCTGTGCCTTGGAACAAAATAGAATTGATAACTGCTTCTACATATTCTTCTGTTAATGGGTCATACTGCTCTAACCTATACCAAGCAGCTTGGTTGTAGTATTCAAAGCCTTTGCGCCATTTAACCCAATTACTATTTTTGTCAAACTGTTCAATGATAGTTCTAAAAACTGCAGAACCGTATCTTCTATTAGAAGGATAAACGCCGGATGCACCTTTTACTTTACCGACGTCTATTCTGCCATTGCCCTTAAATGCAAATGACTTAGGATTACCAAAGCCGTTCTGCTTTCTGGGCATTAGTACCAGCCGCCTTGCATCCCTAAAATTGGTGCATCTGTCAAACTAACGTTGATGTCAATTCCTTCATCTAATTCAATGCCAGCCCACAGTGCATAGCCTTTAGGGATATACAGAGCACGCAACTGTGTTTCACTACCCGTATGCGCTACGGGAGCTAATACTTTTGGCCAAATTTCAACATCAGTTCTGTCGTATGCGGTGTCTTGTGCCTGTGTTGAGCCAATAAAAATAGCTTGGTCTGGCCGCAGATAATCACCACTTGTGCTTAGATACAAGTTAATAAAGTAAGCAGCACCTCGTGAAATTGTATACATACCTTCAATTACACAGCCGTCAGCAGCAATTGAATCCACCAGCTTTACAGCTGTATTTGCTCCGGTAACGCTGCCCGGTGTTGTAAGATTTTTCGTAACTTTATGAGGATTCATATCTGCTGCTACGTGCAGTACACGATCTACTAGCAGCGGTTGTTTGTTAGTTGAAGTTGAAGCCATTAGTTTTTACCTTTCTTTTTACCAGTTTTTTGTGGAGTAGAGCCCGGTGTCATTGGGTTCATTGATGTCATTGGCGGAAGAAACATACCACTTGTGCCCGGCATATCATTTGGAATTGCTCCAGGCATTACAGCTGCATTGCCTATCATTCCCATATGTTCACTAGCAAATAACCCTTTTTGCTGCGCTTCCATACCTAAACGCATACCTTCCATTAGATCTGCCATATCTTTATTTGGTTGGTCTTGCAAGCCAAACGCTATACCAGCGTTATTGCCTTGCGATGTAACAGGCGTATTTTGTTGAATTCGCGAGCGAGGGACGTTCAGTGGGTTCAATACTTCGGAACCCATTTGAGGATACTGTAAACCTTTAGCATCACGATAAAGATTTTCTTGACCTTCAGGGTTCATTGTCGAAACTTGAAGTCCAAGTCCAGTAGCATTCTCAGGATTACCATTCATATTGCCTGGACCTGGAGGTGCACCAGGTACGGGGGACATCTGATACGAAATAGCAGCTGGGTCCATTGCAGGTCCAGCAGCAGCACGACGTTCACGTTTTTGTTTAGACATCAGCCTCTCCCATATAAACGAGGAATATCGTTGAGATTATGCATCCCGCCTTTTGCCATTTTAGCTAATCGCTCCCCAAGTGCGCGGGTTCCAATTTCTTCAGGGTCTGTTTGTGGATTTAATGTAGATGAGGTTTCAAATTCCATTGAACCCGTTTGATTGACTACATCATTCAGTACACGGTTTCCGGGAGCTTCACGAGCCTGAAAATTATTTGACGCTCCCTGAAGTACTTCTGGCGGCATAATATTCACGTCACCACGTTCACTGCGTCTTTCTTTAATCTTCTGTCCAGGGCCTTCAATCATTACATCTTGAAGACCTTGGATATAACTATTCTTACTTGATTGTGCGAGTGCTGCTCGTTTTTGTGCCTCATAATCTCCATCACCTTTAATGCGATGAGTTTCAAAGCCACCTTGTACTGGGGGGCGCATAGCTTTACTTTTATATTCCTAGAACTATTCTACAATTACCGCCAATCAGTGTGAAGAGTTATACGCGAACCTACTGCTGTGTCCGCAGGTCCAGGTACTGCCATAATAAATTCAGCACCAGCACGTTCAAAAGCGTACCGTCTTACTTCAGGTCTACGGTAGTTTGGTACATATAGACTTTCAGCCAAGCGGTCACATTCACGCAGATAAATCTCGCGAATGTAGTCATCAGCTTTTAACGGGTCAGATGTGTTGATTGCACGGCTGACGTCTCCACTAATTGTTTCTTGACGAGAAAATTGGAATGAGCCCGTACCTTGTGGATCTAATATATCGTCGGGAACATATGCGCTAATCTTCCAAACATTATCGCAACGTTGAACGTGATAAACAATTTCGTTATACCAGAGTTCGTCTGGCACTAATGCCATTGCTTCTTCTAACCTAGCTCTATCGCCAGCAGGGATTTGAGCTCCAGAGTTAAAGCCTAAATGAAACCTTACTTTAGATTTTAGATTTTCGTCTAGTTGCATCATTAAGCACTCCGGTAGTATGAACTTACTAAGTTCTCAAGTGCCATCTTATCTGCAGTATCTAAATTACCTTGAACTTGTAGCTTAGCAAGTAGTTCTGCAGCTGGATTTTCTGCTACTGCTTGTGCTGCAATTGCATTTCCTAATCCACCGCCAACAATCAGCCCAACTAAGCCACCAGCCATACGATAGCCAGGCTTAAGTGCTTTTAATGGGTTGCGTTTAGCAGCTAATCCTTGCGTTGCTGCCAGGCTATCTACTGCTGTATTAAAGGCATTACCTACTTTGTGGACTGGAATGCCAGCCATCATTCCAATCAATGAGCCTCCAGTCGCGCCAAGCACAGTTCCCATATCACGAGTACCGTCACCTTCTTGTACTCGCTCTGCGGCTTTATATGCAAGAATTTCTTCTAGACTTGCCATCACTTATTCGCTAATTATATCTCTAGTGTATCAAGCAATAAAGATTAGGTCGTCTTCAATTAATTGTTCCCAGTTAACACGAGGGATGTTTTCAAGTTGCTTTAGGTTTGCAAACCGTTCGCCGCTTAGAGACATACGCAACTCAACAATTTTTTTAGCGGTTGCATAGCCAACTCCAGGAAGACGTTTGGCAATTTGCTCTGCAGGTGCCATATTGAGGTTCAAACGAATATCTTCAATCGGCACTACAGCAGTGGGTGCTTCTTCTTCAGGGACGATAAGTTCAGGCACTTCTACTTTTGCTAGTCGCCCTCGCTGCGCATCATACGGTACAAGCTGCTCTAACGTCATAAACAGGACATTACCTCCCGCATCTTTTACCATTGCAAACTCTTTATCGTGCTTACTGATAAACTCTACAAGTTTACCGGTCTTATTGTCTTGAAATAATTTTGTCTCAGCCATAAATTTAGGGTAGTCCTATGCTTATTATAGGCACAAAAAAAGAGCCCCTTAATAGGAGCTCTTGTTTATATGACTGATATAAATCAGTAGCCTTGACCAGCTTCAACACCATAAGGGATGTGAGCGTCGTCGTAGTCAGGAGCAGGGGCGGGCACGTAGTAGCACACTTCAACCAGAATGGCGGAAGGAGCTTTACGGCAAGCACCAGCGGAGGGGTTTTGCTCAGCGGTGAAATCAGCGGAAGTTGTGATTTCAACTGTGACGTCAGACCCAGAAGCAGTGCCGTCAACGATAGACAGCAGGGCGGAAGTCTCGCCTTCGGCAGGGAAGAAGAGGTCAGCCTCAGAAGTCAGAGGAGTAGCAGCTGCGGGAGTTGCAGGAGTCGTAACTGTGATGGTATCGCCAGCAGCAGCAGACTTCACGCCAGGGGCGGAGACAGCCGTGCGATACACGATTGCGCCTGCGGGAATAACCATAGGTTTGTCCAGACGAGGCTTGTCATCTTGACGAAGGTCAGGAGACAGGATTTGAGGGGTGTAAGCACCAGCCTCAAGTACACCATCAACTGTGGTGATGTTGTCGTTGTCAGGGTTCAGGACTACTGCACCTACTTGGCGATAGAACTCAACGCCAGGAAGAGCCACAACACCTTGATCGCGGTATGCGTTCAGGTGGGCTACATAGTTACCGGGGAAAATTACGGACATTGTTAGTTACCTCCTATCAATATACGAAAGAGTAACCAACCGTAATGAAATCGCGGTTAAGCGTTTCAAAACCGGCAAACAGAGACCAGATCATAATGATGAAACGGCTGAAGTCGTCGTTGTTGTTCAGCAGGATCTGGGCGTTGTTACCACCGATACCCACACCCACGGCCTGAGGGCCGAAGAAGATGAGCTGAGCAGCTTCGGTTTCAGCACTACTGATGGTTGCATCAGTGATAGTGGTGGTGAAGCTCTGCTCGGGCAGGTTGGTGGACTCGAACCAACGGACACCCTCGAAGAGGAAGCCAGTAGGCATAACGGGCTGACCAGCAACGAAGCCGGCTTGACCGTAAGCAGGACCCATACCTTGGTAGAAGTTGGCATTGGGCTGCAGTGCAGGTTGCATCGGGTTAATCATCCCGGTGCCGGGGTAGCGAGCAATCTCGCGGAAGTCAGAGTTCTGACGCAGGTGCATCATTGCGGTGGGATCCACGATGCAGCGGTAGTAGCCGTCAGCAAAGGTGGGGACATTGCGCTTACGCATATCCTTCACAACTTCCAGCAGGTCAGTCTTGACGTCGAACTTGGCAGACTCACCAGCTTCGTAGCCAGGAGAGTCAAGGGCATCTTTCGACTTACCACCGGGGAAGTAGTAACCGCCTTGCTCATCAGAGGACTGACCGCAGGACTCGGCCTTCAGCAGTTCGTTTGCGAAGACGCGGTCACGCCAGCGACGATAGTCGTCGAGCAGGGTCAGAGAACCGATGGACTGGTGGAAAACGTTCAGGTTGCCAGTATCAAGCAGCAGACGCTGAGCGGTAATCAGGGTTTCGCGAGCCACCTTGAAGGTGGAAGGCTGCGTTGCATCGCGAGAATCAGCGGGACCGGTGTACTCACGCAGAGTAACCAGCACCTTATCCTTCACGATGTTGCGGGCGGAAGCGGAACCAAGGGTCTGGTCTGCGGTCCGCTCACGGGACTCCTTAGTGCCAGGCTTGCCCCAGAAACGATAACGGTCGAGCTGCACGGTTTGACCGGGCTGCTTGGAGAAATCGTGGACAACAACCGGCTCAACTGCCATCTCAATGATGTAGGCAGGATGAGGACGGTAAAGCTCTGCACCAAGAAGCTTAGGAAACGTGTATATCCTCTACTTTCGTAGGGCACCGACTATATCTTCACCGAATTAACGGGCTGGGCGCTTATTCCTGTTATTAAGGAGACTTTACTCCTCAGGTAGTCTGTGAACGTTCCTTGAGTGTACTCAAGGCTTCGCTGCTGATTGCCATATCTTCCGACTTAGGGTTCCAGCAATTCACCCAGTTTTATAACGACCAAGTGGTTTCACCAATCGTTATCAATCCACATAATGGATTAACTCCGTAAGCTAAAAGGTTTATAAGTGACTTCGACATAGTCACATATCTAGATATTACATATATAATTAAAGTTATAACTCGTGTTCCCAAATATCTATGGAAACATTTATTGATACACAAGAATGGGTTCCTGTTCACACGCTACCCGGCTTTGAATGTTGCATTGAATACTATGTGAATAAAGAAGGTAAAGTTAAAAGTACTAAAGGAAAGGCAGAGCGCATTCTTAAACACAAAAAGCACAAGTCTGGATATCCTATGGTTTCTTTAACGCAACGTCTTGGTAAAAAAGGCATCAAATACTGCTGTGTTCATACTCTTGTAGCTTTTGCTTTTTTAGGCAATCCACCTACTCCTTATGGTCGGGATGGAGGATGTACAATTGTTGACCACATAGATGAAGACAAAGCTAACTGCAAGGCTGACAATCTACGATGGGTAACTCGAAGAGAGAACAATACAAAGTATGCATATAAGCGTCGTCCTAAAAATACTCCAGAACAAGCTGCTGCTGCAAAAGAACGTCAAAGAATTTCTAAACGTGATTATATGCGCAGACAACGAGAGAAATTAAAACAGACTAAAATAGAAGAAAGCTTATAGAAAATCCAATGGCTGATAGTCTTGTACTTAAAGGTGTAAAGGACGTCCGCAAGCATACTGGAACTGAGATGCTGCTGACTAATCCTCGTCGTGGTGGTAATACACATCAAGTCAAAGAATGGTGGCGCAAGAGTGTTAATACGACTTACACTGGTTGCACCATTTTTGATGTAACAACAGTTGACGGTACTGTCAAGCTTGTATTAGCAACCGGTAAATCAGAAGACTGCGATATTCGTATTGACCACGACGGTAGCTTTAACTTTAGTTTCTATCAAATTAATGAAATTGAGCGGGCAGCTCTTTTCACCGATACGATGGAATTGATTGAGCACTATGTGTTCCCTTCTATTGCTGGCGGTCCTGTGATGACTGTCACTCCTCCAGGTGGTGCTAGTCGTCCATCTGCTCCCCCGCCACCGCCTCCGGCTCCTACCATTGGTACTGTCACCTTGACTGGTGAACAGGCACCTACTGATGGTTCTACTGAAACTTATACTGTTACTAAAACTGGCGACGCATCTCCTACCTACGTCCTTACCAGCAGTGATGCGAACGACACTGTCTCTGGTTTAGACGTTACTTACAGTGGCGCTGGCACTCGTACTCTGACTGTCACTGCAACTGATGCAGCAGCTAGTGATAACCCTGTTACTGCTACATTAGCCATCAATGCAACTGTATTATTCGCCACACGTGTTGCTAATGCTGACCTCAGCGTTGCAGTAACTGTTGCAGATACAGGTAACGGTAACAAGTATCAAATTGATGGCGTTGAGCAAGACGCTCTCTTTGCTACTGCCGGAGCAACTATTCACTTTGACCTCTCTGACGCTTCACTGTCGGGTCATCCGTTTGGTATCTATACCGATAGCAGCAAGACAACGCAGGTCACTGTGGGTATTGAGCAAGAGGGTGATGACCTACTGTTTACTCCTCCAATTGCAGGCAGCTTTAGCTATCAGTGCGCTAGTCACGCCGCTATGGGCGGAGATATTACAATCAGCGCTTAATACACAGGTGTTGCTGTAGCTGAGCAGCAAGGTGATTTCAACTCTACTGGTACTGGTGGAGTTTTGCCAATTGTTTCATATCCAAAATAGATTGTCATATCAAATGGCAATCTTTTTGTGTTTCTAGCGTGGATACCAACATACACGCAATCTTTTGCTGCAATATACATCAGCTCATACGGATGCTCTTCTTTGTTGACTTTGTAGAGCCTTCCATCAATATGACTGTCTACATATATATTATTAGTACCTCTGTTCTCTAAGTACACTGAGAATTCATTGTAGTTTTTAATGTAATTTGGAAAACTTAAATCTGCCGGTAAATAGCCTGGACTTGTATCAAGTACATCTTCATAGCTTATATAAGCTTGACCTTGAGTTTGCACAACATTGCTATTATTTATTGGATTAAACGTGTATTCATCTGCTGGATTAATTGGCTGTAGACTTTGATCAATATCTGCGCATACCCATCCAGGCTCTTCTAAACAAAATGTTGCACTATCTTTTACATTGACGTTAAATTTAAAGAATACATTTTCAGCTCCAAACAGACCTACTTCACCTTTTAAATCAGCCTTAAAGGGAAAGACACTAACTCCGTATTCAATGGGCTTTTGAATAGTATTTCCTTTACTGTAGTTAAAACACTGGCCTGAAGCAACGTAGCTTTGACTAGTGCTATCACTAGAGCCATAAATCTGATGATGCGCCAGTATCTGCTCAGTTACATCCATTATCACAAGAGTTAGCAATAACTCTATTGTATCTAGAGGTATTCGCTGACCTTAGCAGATTCTTGACGCAGTGATTTAAGTGCTTTGTGCTCTAGTGTGCGGACACGGTCTCGGCTCATATTAAGTACTTGACCAATAGCTGTCATTGACATTGGTTCCATTACATCAGAGCCGATGCCATAACGCATACTAATAACTGCGGCTTGCATCTCTGGCAAATCTTTAATCATTGCTGAAATATCATCTTTAATGCAAGCAGCTTCCAGTAGATTATCTGGAATTTGTTTTGTGTCCTCCAGCAAGTCCATTAAGGATGTATCTTTATTTTCACCAATTTTAATTTCTAGTGATGCTGGTTGTCTTGCCTTACACATTAAGTCTTTTATATCCTCAACAGTTAAGCCGAGGTGCTCGGACAGCTGAAAAACGTTTGGCATTTCACCATTAATTTGACTTAGTTCGCGCTGGGCTTTCTTAAGTTTGTTGAGGTTCTCTGTAACGTGGATTGGTAGACGGATGGCTCTGGATTTCTCCGCAATGGCCCTCGTGATGCCTTGGCGAATCCACCAATAAGCATAAGTGCTGAACTTGTAGCCACGACCAGGGTCAAACTTCTCAACGCCACGGACGAGACCGATTGTTCCTTCTTGGATAATGTCCAGAAGTTCCATATTACGCTTAGTGTATTTTTTGGCAACGCTGACAACAAGACGCAAGTTTGCTGTAACCATCTTGTCTTTTGCTTTTTCTCCATCACGTAGTTCGCGTTTTAATTCTTTTACTGTTACTCCGAGTACTCTTGCGAGTGATTCGCTGTCTTGAATTTCGAGTTCAGTTTCTGTCTCTCTAATTTTCATCAGTCTTTGAACCTTTCTTCCAAGCAAAATTTCCTCATCGTGCTCTAGAAGAGGGATACGTCCAATGTCACGCAAGTAAGCACGGACTGAATCCCCTGAAAGTTTTGGTTGTGACATATAGTCTTTTCTATTTATATATTTATAGTAGCTATTATTCTACTATTTGTCAAGAATAGATGCGTGCAAACCTAATGCTTTCACGAGGGTTTTTACCGCTTTCGAGACTTTCCACCGCCATTGCTTGCGCCGCGTGTTCATTAAACCCTTTCTCTTTGAAGTTACTAAAATTACGCTCATACTGTTCAATAGAACTATCTAAATCTTCACCGTGTGTAAGCATCTCAGCAGCTAACTGATTAGCAGCTTGGTCTGGCATACCATCAGTTTTTAAATGCTTCCAGATTGTCTGAAAGACTTCAGGGTCCGCACCCTTATCACAATTGCAAGCGTCGCCAGCTTTACGCACAGTATTTATTTAATAACCTAAACTAATTCTATCAACCGTAGAAAGTTGTTGATTGGAATTTGTTATGTGGATTATTGCCTTGAGACATCTGCTTACTTTCACCAATGCGCTGCATAAATAGTTTCATCTGTCCGGGGTCAGCAGCTAATTCGTTAAGGCGCATTACTGCAGCACCTCCGTCATTTGCGTACAAAATTTCACCTTTACGCTCTGTCAGAAGTCGTTGAGCTTCGTACTCAGCTTGAGACATATCTACTTGTGTCTTCCTCTGACCTCTTACAGCGTTTGCTTGTGCTTGAGGAATTGCAGACATCATATTCTGACGAACATTCTGCTGCATCATCATATTGTTTTTTTCAGGTTGGTCGTTAATCTCAACCTTGTCAGTCATACCTTGACTAAGCATACGCTCATTGCCAATAGGAGCAGATGTTCGCAACATACCGCCTTGATTACGTGCCATAGAAGCAGCTGCTAATGCTTCTTCTGCATAAGGATTTTGTCCAAGCATTTCTTTAATTAATTCCAATATCTATATTGTAGGGGATACTTAGATGTACCCCCTATCAGCTATCAAAGGTCTTGCACTAACAGTTTTTGCTGGAATGCACGGGGGTCTGCTTGTGAGAGTACTTTCCAAGCATCTTCAGGACGGTTGTCCATTAAATCACCAAACGCTCCCCAGAACTGCTGGGCGCCTTTTGATTGAACATTACGAGCTGGCATATCTTGCTGCGGGCGCTGGAAGTTTTGAGGTACCGTGTTGACTTCTTGGTCGTAAATTTCTTGGGCAAACCGCTCTTGCGCTGCGTAAGCTTCTAGCTCAGCAAGTTCACTATCAGTTGGCGTTGGATATGGACCATTAGGACCATAGAAATCGTTAACGTAGTCAGCAAGGATATCTGGGTCTGTCAGCATAAGGTTCATCGCTGAACGCTCCTCACCAGCAGCTTCAAGCAGAAGTGATTGCGACTGTGCACGCTGAACTTGTTCAATTAATGCATCTTCAACGGCACAAGCGTACTGGTTTAAAAGGTATGGTGCTTCAGCTCCAAAGTGCTGTAGGACCTCAAGACTTTCGTCGCTTACTTGACTTAGATACGCGTCGCTGGCTTGACTGGCCCCGTGGTGAATTGCCTGCTCCACCAGCTTCTCCACCTGCGATTCCGAGTAACCCTGGGTTGAAGCTTGGGGACTGTAAGTCGGGGCTGCCGAATTGACCTGAGAACCCCAGCTGGCCTCCTGCATTGCTTGGGGTGTTGGTGTCGCTTGGTAAGCCGAGTATTGAGCCGGGGCCTGGGAGGGGCTGCCTGTATTCAAACTGGCGCTGAGCGCCTGAAACGCCTGCTGCCAAGGATTGCCCGCCTGGGCCGCCGAAGCCTGCGGGG
>JAUEKY010188742.1:0-25829 GCA_031833965.1 Scyllaea pelagica
TTCATAATTACCTCACAGACGCAGCAGCGCCAATTAATAAAAACAATACAGTGAACACATAACAAAGCCACCAGCCGTTATTGTTCCACCATCTTTTAAAGTTAAAGCGCTTTTTGTGCGCCTTAACCTGTTCTTTTTCTCGCTCTCTATACATAACCGCGCAACTTGTAAAACACCTCAAATACTTTGTGTTTTTCCATTTTAATCTGCCACTTTGCAAATGTGCTTTTACCAAGCTCTGTGTTATACACGCGCTTGTAGTAGTCGTAAAAAGCTCTCTCATCTGTTTTGCGATTGCCTGTAACTTTTGGTAGCGGTTTGCTATCCATTGAGTATTTAAGGCGAGCCATAGCGCAAGCGTATTTAGGCGAGTTAATTAAGTCATTATCAGTGTTACTAGAACCTTCATTTGCCCATGCCATAACCTCAGATATAACCTCGCCATCAATTAAAGCATCGCAATTAACCCAAATATCACTATGCGTTGCTGGCTCCATTTGCCAAATACCCAAAGCTGGCCCGTTAACTTGCTTGATGTAATAACCGCAGTCAGACTCAATTGCCGCAGTACACAGGCTTAATAAGTCCGCTGAATCACTTTGATAGTTGCCACCCATGTATTTATGAGTTGGTGTAATTATTAGTTCTAGTAGTTGCTCTGGATTCATTACCAAGCACCCCTTAAATGTTTAATTTGATTTTTATTTATTGGCTCTGGATTCCAATTAAATTTACCAAAAAAACTAGCCTCCCTACCTGGCAATCCACCAACGTCAAACCCCATAACCGTGTATTTTTTGATAATCTTATTGATAGTGCTTACATTTGATTTAACACCAATAGCGTCAAGCCTATCAATTATCTCCTTTGTTTCCATGCGTTCAAATTTATCAACGCATACATCAAAAACAAATTCAGCTATCAACCTGTTTCCTTTTTTGTTTATTACATTTTTTATTGCTTGCTCTCTATTCATAAATCACCTATTGCGCCCGTAGGCGCGTTAATTAAAAAGGAATATCGTCGTCAAAGTCTATCGGCGGATTACTGATTGAACCCGCCTGATTGCTGTGGGGCAAAGCCACCTTGCTGTTGGAAGCCCTGGTTTTGCTGCTGGTTAAAACCACCTTGTTGCTGGTTAAAACCACCTTGCTGTTGATTGTTAGGCTGCGAAAAATTATTACCCGCATTAGCGCCTTGTTGACTTTGCTGATTATCATTCTGCTCAAAAACCTTACCTTCAACAACTCCACCAGGACCCCACACTTTAAAAAACTGGTAAGGATTACCATCATCGCCTTGCATTGTTACAAGCTCGCCAATAGTGCGCCATTGCTTTTTAGTGTTACCTTGCTGGTCTTGATACTCACCAACTGAAATTGTTAAATTTTCTTTTTTAATGAACTGTGCCATTTAAATATTTCCTTTCTTTTGATTCGAATTAATAGAGCGCCACATTTCAATCTGTAGCGCTGCCGTACTCCGCTTGTTTCTTAAAGTTTCATACTCAAGTAAAGCTTTTTCTATTTTTCCTAAGTGCTTTAAATACTCATCACTTGCCAATGCTTTTTGCTTTCTCTCTGCCGCTGAACCATTAGCGCTAGAAAACTCATAAGCCTCTACTGTTTTCTTTGCATCTTCTAAAGCCTGATAATAGCTTTTTGCTTTCGCTGCACTTTCGTCAGTTTCAACAAGAAACATTAAAGCGTTATGCGCATCTTGATAATTAAGCATGTCTTATCAACTCAGGTAGCATAGCTGGTGTTAGTTTAAAGTCTTTAATCATTTAACCCCAAATAACGATAAAAATCTTCATGCGAGCATGTTGCAAACCACTCGTCACAATGCGAGTATTGGCAAGGAAATTCATTTTCACACAAGTCTGACTCTGAAATTTCATTATCACCACCGCAGTAAGGACACTTTACAATTAAACCTGACGGTTTAGCCATTTTATTCATATATCACCCATTTATTTAATGTTAGTTTAAAGTCTTTAATCAAACTCAAAATTTACATTCCAGCTTTCAATATCTTTTCCGCAAGCTGGGTTTGACGCACTCATGGTTGCGCAACACCCTAAATTAAACTCTAACCACTCTTGAATTTGATCCTCTGACATGCCACCAGGAATTTCACAGTTAAATGTAACCTCTATTTTTTCCATATATCACCTATTTAATTAATAACACTGCGCTTTTAATGACGCTTCGCGCACTAAAGCTTTTTGTTATGTTTCTACGTTTCTAATATCGAAACCATTGTTTTGATAAAATTCATTAAAAGGTTTGCCGTTCTTATCTACGCAAAACGTAAAATGTGTAGAGCTTATTCTGTAATAATTATCAACCTTCACTGCTTTCACTTCAAAATTTTCGTGTGCTGCATCAAATGTAATCGGTTTATCCCAATCAATCATTTTTCTTCTCCTTATCTAATATGAAACATAACAAGCAAATCAATCGGACGCATAGCGCCGCTTATTTAAATGGTTATTTACCAACCGGACAACGTGACCGGCATTTTTTACCAAAACCAACGCCAGTTTTACACAACTGACGCACCGCTAAATTAAAGTTACCTTCTGTGTTTTCATCAGCGTAAAGCTGTATTGCTTTTACTAGTTCAACATCCTTTAGCGAGATACAGCTCATTATTTCACTTTTGAGATCGTCTACAGACTTTAAATCAACAAAGTACCCAGCCTTGCATCCGTTTTTCGTTAAGTCAAACGAATCGCATTTTTCAAGTATAAGCTTGAACATAAATTCATCCATTAATTTTACAGCTCTACCTATGCTCACATACCTTTCGCAGTGTGGGATGCTAAGGTTGTAAATTGGTTTATTTAGCAGTATTTCCCTGGCCTCCACCTCATTCAAACTTTCACCGCTTACATGGTAAAAATCATAAGACGTAAAATCTTTCTTAAAATCACCGTATTTATGGCTTTCAACCCTGCCTAGTAAAGTTTTTTCACTTTTTGTTTGTCCAACGTAAACAATTTTATTTCCCTTCTTTAAGAAATAAATAACCCCTTCTGTTCTTTTGGTTCTCCTATATTCGCTTTGTTTGCATTTTGCGGAACAGTAAATAGCGCTAGAAGTTCCATAAAATTTGCAATTACAAGTCAAACAAACCCTTTCCTCAACAGCCATAAAAACCTCAATTAAGTAACCGTTTCTTGATATTAGTAACAGGATAAAGTTTTGTCAAGCGCTTTTAACTCTTTTAATTTAGCTTTGTACTTATCGCGTATTTGCCAAAGCTCGTCTACTGTGTATTTTTTTGTGTCGTGCGGGCCCTCTATCCACTCAACTTTTTCCAAGCCTATTTTGTCTATAAGCCTAGGGCGATAATTAACAATGTTACCGCTTAAGTGGTTGTTGCATGGAGCGCATTGCTTATGACAATTATCCTCATTAAATTCTAACTCAGGGTGAGCGCCTTTTGTTTTGTAGTGCCCTGCGTGATATTGCCCTTGATGGTGTCTACCGCAGCTTATGCAGACATCATCCTTGTCACGGTATCTTATAAACGCATTAAACGCTTCACGGGCTGCACGTAAAGCTTTTGGCCTGTCTTTCATGCTTAGCTGCTTTAACTTCTGGCGCACTCGTTTAACTTCATCGCTTTTGGCTTTGGCTTCTTTCTTTTCGCGCTCTGCTACGGCAAAAGCCTGGGCGCACTGAGCGCCGCAAACTTTTTGCATAGAGTTAAACGGTGTGAATGGTGATTTGCATTGCCTGCACTTCTTTTTCTTTGCTTGTTTCATATATCACCTTATAGTTTAATTGTTAAATGGGCTGGGCGTGTGCCGTTAAAACTTCTTTCTAGAAAACTTCTGTTCTTCTTCTGGCTTTTCATCCTCCCATTCCTTAAAAGGTTGTTTGAATGAACCGTTTTCAAAACCAAGAATATGATTCCCCACTTTCCCGTTACGCACTTTAGATTTAATAATCTTGGCCAACCCTTTGTTCGGGCTATTTTCTTTGTGAACTTCTTCACGGTAAGGGAAAATAATTACATCAGCATCTTGCTCTATGCTTCCTGAGTCGCGCAAATCCGAGTTTCTTGGCTCTCTTAGCGCCTTGTCTGCATCACGGTTTAACTGAGACAGAAGCAAGATAGGTGTTTTAATTTCCTTGGCCAAAACTTTCATAACTCGCGTAGCTTCACCCACCGCTAAATCCCTTCGTGATGCGTCCGGCATTTTCATCAATGTTAAGTAGTCAATCGTGATTAGCGCTAGGTCTGGATGTTGCTCCTTAAATTCTTTGCACTTTTTAACAAGTAAAGGAACTGTTAACTTGGGGTCGTCATCAATGTAAATCGGTAAATCTGACAATCCTTTCATTGAGCTGCTAATTACTCCCCACTGAGTATCTGATAAATCATATTCACCAAAATCAATACGCATCAATCTATCAGTTGGGATTTTTGAATAAGCGCTTACTTGACGTTCAAACAACTGGCAACCGTCCATTTCTAAGCTAAACATAAGCGTTTTTTTGCCATGCTTTGCAACAAAGTCATTAATGTAAAGTGCCAAGGCTGTTTTACCCATTCCTGGTTGTCCACCTAACACGATTAACGATATTTTCTCAATCAAAACATCTAAACCGATGTCTAAATAAGCGTCCTGTGGCGCACTCTGACGGCTTTCTAATACGCTAACGTACGATTCAGCATACTCATGGAAAGAACGCGGCTTAGATTGCGTCTGAGGCGCTAGAATCGAACTTAGTTGATTTAACTTGCTGCTAACTTCTTCGCGGTCGAATGGTCGTCCAGATGAAACTTTGCTAATAATCTGGTTTAAATCAATCAATGCAAGTCTGTCGTTGTGCATGTTGATAATTGCCATAGCTTCACGCATTGGGTCGCGTGTTGGCGAATAATCTTTTGTTATCTGCGCCAGTTCTCCGAAATCTATTTTACCTTCAAGTTGCTCATCAACTGACATTAAGCTAATCGATACGTTGAAGTTATCCATTGACTTGATTGTGTTTAGTAACAACCCTTGAGTTGGATTATCTAGCATTTCAGCGTCAATAATTCCTAGCGCATCGCGCAAGCTTGGTGAAACTCCGTTAATCAGTGCTGTGCTGAATAGAGTGTTTGCGTTATCAAATATCATCGTTGTATCGCTCTTGGTTTAAATACGTTGTTGGGTGAAGTCTGTCAAAGCCTATAAATTTATCACTTCCAGTTGCTAGGTCGTCAAGCCTTAACTTAACATCGTTAACAATGTGATTTGTTAATTCAGTTACAGTTTCATCATTCATCTTCTTGATTACTTTCTTCCAAGCTTTAAACGCTGATTGTTTGGCTACCTTTTTGGGGTATTCTTTCCACCAGTATCCAAAAGCATCTTCTTCAAGTTTTGCGCGAGCAATCTTTGATTGATCTAAAGTATTTATATCTTTATCACTATCACTATCCTTATCACTTTCATTATCACTATCTGCTAGATTTGCTAGGTTTTGTTTGCATTTGCTAGCTTTTGCTAGATTTGCTTGCTTTTGCTTACCGCCTTTCTTTCCAGCTAAAGCCCTCTTTTCACTGACTTTTTTGTATTTTTCCAAGTCTCTATTGAATTGGTTTTTGAATGGTGTGAAAACTAAGTCAAGCAAATCATCAAGCTCATAATCAGAACCATTGTGATGCGATGCGATAGCTTTAAATAACTTTCCAGCTTGCTCATCTGTTAGCTTTTGCAATATATCCAAACTATCAATATGCAAAAGAAATGATTTTTTCTCTTTCATGGTTTATAATTCCGGTTGCACTGTTACAAACAATTAGCCAGTCTGACCCACTGGCTTTTTTATTTGCACTTTAGGTTCTGGCTGATAACTAAATTAACAGCCTCTTGCTTGTCACGCGAACCAAGCGCCTGTATTTTTTCTAGGCCAATCATTAAAGCTGCTCGCGCAACATCTGAATTAAATAAATCCAACGCCTCACCAACGTCATTAATTTTTAGCTTTGCTGTATCTGGAAATCTAACGTTTAACGGTTTCATAATTTATCCTTTTCTTAAGTTGTAAGTACATTATATATTTATTTTGTACGTACGCAAGTTATTTATAAAAAAAGAGTCGTCAAGACTCTTTAAGTATATCACCTGCTAAAAACTCAAGATGCCAGCATTTTGTATCGTGGCAAACCCCTTTTATCTCCGTTGGGTCTGGTGATGGATCATGCCAAATCTCACCATTTAGCAAAACATAACAGTGATTCGAGCCAGCAGTGATTTGAGCTGTTAGAATACATGGTATTTCTTGACCAAACTGAGCAGACCAACCTAGAACTTCAGATAATGTTGCACTATCGTTATAGCACACCGTTATTTTTACGATGCCTTTTGAATTAAGAAAGGCTGTCATTTTTTCGTCGCCAGCATCTGGATCTTGGTTAACCTCAAAAACATGAGGTACATCATCAACAGGAACACCAAGAATTGAAGATACGCAAGCTCTATAACAATCACCATAAACTTTATTTTTTGGATCATGCTGTATACTTTGATAATTTTTAATCATTTATATCACCTTTTACTTTGTTTAATTCATTAAATAGCAATTGCTGCTCTATCCTTAGCTTTTTACTTTCAAGCCTCTCAAGCTCATCCTTGGCTTGGTTTATATCTTCCTGCACTTTACTGTGCTTTACCTTCTGTTTTGCTCTTGCTATTTGTTTACGGGTTCTTATTAGTGTTTTGTTAAGTGTTTTGTTCATAAGGCACTAACTTATAATCCCACTCATCAATAATCCCCGTCTCCCAATCTGCCGACTCGTTGCAAGTTATAAGCTCATAAGTTCCGTCTTTCAAGTCATCAAAATCAACCATACTCATAACGTCTAATTCAATATCATCCATAATATCTTTTAGAGCCCCAACTGACTGACGCTTTAGCAATGTAACCTTTTTTTGCTTTGAAAATGCGCTGTAGTTTTTATGCCAATAAATAGTAGTTTCTAATTTAACTATTAGCTTTAATTTGAATTCTTTCATAATCACTTTCCTTTAGATAATAAGAGTCTTTTTGAACACATAAGGGAAGATACCCTATAAAGATTCAATACAAATAAATATTCAAAACAACTTTTAGATATGGCGGCATGTTTAAAGACTTCTCAGTCTAGGAAACCAATTAAGGCTATCTTCCCGTCTACCTATCCTTTATCCCCGTGTGAGGTTAAAAAGCTGTTAAGTTGTCTATGCGTTTATATACCGTTATGCATATACGGAAACCGTTTTGCGGTAAGTGGGATATTCTTAATCTGTGGAAACTTAGAAAGGGATTGTGTCTGGCGTAGTCCGTCTGCCCCTCTGAGACATTTTTAACTAAGCTGGGTAGAAATTGCAGATAGCGCTTAATACCAGATACAAAAAAGGATACTTACAACTGCGATCCTCTAAGGTGGTAGAGGGGCGAAACTTGATGGTCGTAAAAACCCCTAGAATCGCATGTGTAAATATCCTCGACCATTTTTTTCTTTCTAACGGCTACCACACCGCAGTACTAATTATCGTATATGTTGTTATTTTATGCAAGAGGTATATAATTAAATCTCACCAGAAATATACTGGTGGTTCAAAAAAGTTAAGTTAAAGGTAGGTGACTATCTGCCGCTACGGGCTTAAGTAGCAAACGCTAAGCTAATGTCGTGAGATATGAGTGAGGTGAACGGATAGTAAAAAGGCGCTTAGTTAGCGCCTTTTTCAATTAATTTGATACCTTTATGGTTTTCAGTTGTAAATATATATCCAGTTTGACCTTTCTTTTTTGGCTTATTTCTTTTTGTCAGTTCAGAACCAGCGTAAACAATAACAGGTTCGCCAAGAGTTAAAGATCCAAATATTGATTGAACAAGTATTCTTTTTGTTGAATCCTCGACAATATCACCAACACCATAAACAGCAAAAGAGTTCGCCAAAACTCGTAATTTAGCTCTTTTCATTTCTTCAAGCTTTTTATCTTGCTCCCTGACAAACTCAAAGTATGAATTTTTAAAGTCACTCATAACTTAACCTCTGTTATATAATTACCACAATCACTAGTACGCTTTACTAACACATCACAACAGTGGGGAAAGTCTAAACCAGTCTTAAATAGCTTTTTACCGCCTCTTGGCATCTTTGCCTTAGCTGCGTTATTAAATGCGCTGATACACGCTCTCAGCTCGAATAAAGTTAGGTTTTCTATGTTTGGTATTGTTAGTTTCATAATTTAGCCTCATCGACAAGCTCAGGTTGATCAATTAAAATCCAAGCCAGTAGAACGCTATTAAAGTTTTTTGACTCTAAAACACCAAAAGGCTCATCAGTTTCATTATCAACAAACGCTGTTTGCATTTTTGTTTTTTGATTTCTCATTATAGTAAACCCCCACGACTTGTGGCCGACACCGATAACCTCACCACTTGCATTTGTAATGTAATCAAAATCAATTGACTCTCCAAAAATATTAACCACATTATTCATAAATCAATCCAACCATTTCCAAGTAATAAAAATATAAACTGCCAGCGAGCCCAGGCCAGCGTTAATGTCAAAACTAGCGAATGTGCCAAAGATGTATAAACCGCAAGCCACAACGCAAAACATCTCACCTACGCTTTCATCTATTCCAGTTAAGTCCATTACTTAACCTCCATTGTGTAACCATCGTTAATTAATTTAGCAAACTCTTCTACTGCGTGAGTTATTAGTGATTCTTTAATGTCGTTTAGGTTTGTCTTGCCTTTCATTAATAGAAGTAAATCGGCTTTACCTTCATCTGTTGCAAAGTATTCGTTTGTAGCGTCTGCTAGCTGATATTCGCATTTATCAATGCACGCACTGAAAAAATCACCAGTCTCTGTTTGATAAATATCTTTCTTTTTTTCAAATTTAATAACTTCATCAAAGTTAACTACACCACATGCGTAATCATATATTTTAGTTTTATCGTTCATAATTCACCTATTTTAAATAACTCTAATACTTGCAGTCTAATTTCTTGCTCACTCTTGATGGCTTGCAATCCATCTCGATAAAGCTCTTTTGTAAGTCTATAGTTTATTTCTCTATCAATGCGCTTTTGGTCTTCTGCACTGATAATTAATTCTGGCTGCACTTTATTTTGCTTTTCACCAAATAAAGCATTTTCAGTTTTTTTAGTTTGGATTTTAAGTTCTTCTTTCTTAATCCAGTTTCTAACGTAATTAGTTGCTTTACTCATAAATCACCTTTAAAAAATGCCGCGCTGTGTAAGCCGCGGCCAATATAGCGCTAGCTATTTCGATATAACCAAATTAAATGCGATTAATTAAGTTACAAGCCCAGTTTAGTTTATTGAGTTAGTATGTCAACTAATTTGTTAGATAATTAATTTATTAAAAATATGGTTGACATATAAAAATATAACCGCTAAATTTAGTCACACAAGCAAGCGAGGTTTATATGTATTTAGAGTTATTACGAGAACAATGCGAGAAAAACGGAATTACAAGTGCAACTAAGTTGCATAAGTTTTTATGCGATAAAGGTGTAAAGTTCAACCCGACTACGGTTAATAGTTATTATCAAGGTCGTGGTGTTAGCTGTGTTATTTTGGTTGAGATATTTAAAGCATTTGGTAAAAAGCTTAAATTTGATGTGGACGCTATTTATGAGTAATGCAGAGTTATTAAAAGCGCTAGAAATTGCAAAGCAAAATAATGATGAGGCGCTAGTTTATGAGATTGAACAGATATTAAGTGCAAGGTGTTAATTATGAAAATGTCAGATCAAGTTAATGAGTTATTTGGGGCTTTAAGTCAGTTCCAAGGTGCGTTAGAGAATGCGCCAAAAGATAAGCCTGGCCACGGTTACAAGTACGCAGATTTAGCCATGTGCATCAATACTGCAAAGCCAGCTCTTGCCGCTAACGGTTTGGCTGTATCTCAAATGCTAGGTATGAATGAGCATGGCAAACAAACGTTAATTACAATATTAACTCACTCTAGCGGTCAATACATGATGAGCGAGTTTGTTATGGTTGAGGCTAGCTTAATGGGCGGTGCTGGTAAAAACCCTGCTCAGGTGTTAGGCTCTGCAATCACATATCAGCGCAGATATGCTTACGCGGCTATCATTGGGTTGGCTCAAGAAGATGATGACGCCAAGGGCGTTTCTGACAAGTCTAAGAAGCAAGATGATCAATTAAATTGGTATAACAACTTTGATGCTGATAAGGATGCAATGATTGATTACCTTGGTGACGGCGGCACTCACCAGCAAATTTTTGATAACTTAGCAAATCAAGGTTTTAAGATTAGCAAAGACGTTAGAGAAAAGATTAAAAGTTTAAACACTTAGCAGGGATGCTATTAATGAAACAATAAGGGGCGTTAAGCCCCTTATTACCAAGTAAAATTTTTTACTTCTTCAATTGTTGTAAGTGACATAATATCAATTTCGGCTTGGTCGCTTGCTGTTCTTATGGACTCACGTTCTGCGTAAACATCGTCAAGGTCTTTATCAGTGCCTTTGCCTATGGCTACCCGCTCTTGTGCGCGTGTCACTTTCCAGTCTGTTGCTTGAATACGTGAATTAGCCTCTGACTTTATGCGCTGTACCGCTTCAGCTTTGTATTCGTCAAGTGTTTTAGGGTCAAGCCACTCCGAACCAGTCCACTTGAGGCCGTAGTCAACAAATAGCGGGTCTAATTCGTCACCTTTTGATGTACTGCCAACACAAATATTATCTTCGTTTAATAATGCAAACATTTTTTTATTCCTTATCCAAAATCAATTAAAGTGTAATAGTCAGCGCTGCCCGAACCAGCGTTAACCCCCGCGCCTTGAACGAAAACATTTGTCGAAGAACTCAAATAGGCCGCAGCAAAATACCTTGGATCGTCTGCATTTGTTTTTTTACCGCCACGATAGACTAATAATGAGTTATCAGGGTTAACCTCAGTAACTGTAATGTTTTGATCTCCTGATGTCGGGCTAATTACTAGTTGCTGCACTGATAACGCTGATGCAAACTCATATACGTAAAACGGAATGTAAGCAGTTGAACCACTTGTGTTGCGCGTAGCTCTAACTGTTGTAGCATTTAACAACTCAACATAGGCACAGCGGTGACGGTTGTCGTTATTAAGATTAACCTCTGACTGTGCGCCCGTGTATACGATTGATCTACTTAAATCAACCGCTGTTATTGTTGCGGTTGCCTGAGTTGCGGCAGATGATATTGATATAATCCCCTGCCTGACAGCCGTTATTTCACGACCACCAGCCGCTCCAAAAAAATCACTTTGACTAGCCATTGTTTACGCTCCCAACTCACGCCAATCTGTACCGCGCAGTTTTAGTTTAGTGTATCTGTAATCCATATCCAGCGTGTAAGATGCGCTACCCATAAACGTAAAACCTACCATTGTTATGTTAATTGGGTTCGCAGAAAGCGCACCGCCAACATCTAAGAATTCCAGCTCTGCGTTATTTGTCATGTTGTTTGCTGCAAAGTTATCAGATATTTGCACGTTAAACGCGCCAGCAGATGTATCAACTATGTATGGCTTTGGATTGTTTACAGCTGCAACAAATGCTGCTGTATATGTTGTGCTGTCAAGCTGGACGTTTGGCTTTTCGTACGTATCAGATACGTTGCTAAAATAGTTGGCACCCAACTGATAAGATGTTATACCGCTTGTGTCTATATTATCTTTTCGGAAGTATTCACCAGCTACACCTGCCCACGGTTCGATATAAAATAAATTTTCTATATTTGTAGCGTCATGGGATATATGCTTGTTATCTTCAATTACAGCGTTCTTTACACCAATGAGTAGGCCCATGCTGCGCGTAGTTGAGCCAGCGCCGCTTGTTACAGAGTTTTTGATAGTGTTACCTGATACTACAGCTTGTAAACAAGCTGTAGTATCGTCTTTTGTTGCTAGGTCGTTATTGGTAATGTAAATCGGTGATTGCGTAACGCCATCTATTGTACAACCTTTGATTTCAGCGTAATCTTTAACGTTGCGTAAGAAGTAAGCGAACTGTGCTTGGTTGTTAGCTGTAACTTCGGATCCCTCACCGCATCTAATATCATCTACAGAAAACTGTACAGTTTCATCATCTGCTAATGTATTTACAGCGCCACAATTAATCCAGCGATTGTTAGAGTCGATAAATTTAATGTTCTGTTGTGTAGTTGTAAATGATGCAATTGCTAACAGTCGCAGGCCGATACTGTAAAGCGTACCGTTTTTAGGCATTTGCGTGGTGTTGCCGTCAAAAATTACTTCTATGTCACCACCTGTAAAACTGCTGTCTATGCGCCACTGAATTTCGTGCGGCTTTGTGTTCGATACAATATTTGGATCGTTTGCGTAAAATTTGTTATTTGTAATCTTAAGAACACCCCCGTACATTAGCGCATTGTTTGAGCTTAAACCTGGGGTATTTGTGTGAGTAAACAAGCTGAAAAAGAACGGTACATCTTTGCTAACTGACTCACGCCCAATCTCAGATACAAATGTATTACCATCAATGTGATGGTCGCATCCAACAACCTCAATCATGCGGAATAATTGACCGCCATTATCGTTTGAGCCGTAAACAAAATTATTGGTGAATGAGTTGTTATTGCCAGCGTATACAGCTCCATTATGAATGATGTTGTTATCAACAACACAATATTCAGAGTTTCCATGCAGGTCAAATCCGGCAATAGCTGCGCCTACCGAAGTTTCTGCGATCAATAAATTCTGACTGATAAAATTATTAGCTACGGCAACTTCGCGGCAAACAATTGCCACCGTATCATTAACAAAGTCGTTATCAAAACCACCAGTACTAAAGCCATGACGATCTCCGACCAGTGTCGAGTTAACAACACTGACACGTTGACAGTTAGCTAACACTAAGCCGTACTCAGTGCCACTGAATATTCCACCATCACGCTCTACTGTATAAAGGCGATCAACTTTAGAATCAACGCACTGCTGTAGTTGTACGCCATTTGTTGATGCGCCAAGTACGCGACAACTAACATCAACTTGAGATCCATTCTTAACCCAAATTCCTCGACAACCTTGGATTTGTGGAGCTTTTACAGTGAAGTCTTTGTATTTCGGCGATGTTGGGTTTAGTTTGAAAATAGTTGCTTGCGCAGCGATATAACTATCAAAAATAGATCCATACACTGTAATAGTGTTACCGTTTACGTTTGCAACTATTACTGACTCGCCTTTTTTGTATGCCTCACGACAATTAGTAAATTGCTCTGTTGAGCCAATAAAAAGAATGTCACCAGGCTCAAGCGATTCTGTTAAAGGTGTCGAAAGTGTAAACTGCGGATAACCCTTGACAATATCTAGTGCTGGTTGGCCTAGATTGACAAGGCTACCTTCATCGTAAAGACAAGAGGAGCTTAAATTTAGACTTGTTGCATTTGTAAAATCAAGTGTTCCAGGCCCTTTGATTTCAACGCCTTTTGTGTTTATGCTATTGTCGGATCTATAAGTTTTATCTATGTTTACTATTAATCCTGCGGACGCAGCAAAGTCGAAACAGTTTTGTATTTGAAGCCTAGAATTAACTGCTGATGTTGCGCCAAACTCGCCAGGTGTTACCATTTGCCCGCTAGAATTTTTTAGCTGAACATTTTTATATAGTGCTTGCTCAACTTCTGTTTCAGCCCTTAAATAAAAGTCATAAACACCAGCCTCAACTTTAAACGCGTAATAAGCATTGCTATCAGTTGTTACTGGGTTATTTATTGACTGCTCACTAATTGGATCAAATAAATCAGCTTTAACTCTAGTTCCAGCGTTATAAATCGTTATTTCTGATCCAACTGATTTATTGCCGTTTTCGGCGGTGTCAAAATCTCTGACTAAATAATTTTGGTAAAGTATCACAAATTTTCCCCGAATTTTAAATTTATAATTGCGCTTGAATCTGCTTCATTGTTTGAATTACCTGTATCTACAGCTTTACACTTTAGGGTTATATTAACAAACAAATTCACAGCAGACATGCTTAGGCGTACTCTTTTTGTTCCTTGACCGTCAATGATTACAGAAAAGTCACCGCTTTCAACAGACCATTCATATTCAACGCTACCTGCCTCATTTTGCGTTTCAACTTCGAAAAATGGAGTTATATATGATCCGTTTGTGACAAGTTCATTAAAAACGGATGGAGTAACAGAGGCCTCAAAAGAGCCGTTAACACTTGCATTACTAGCTTGTATAAGTGTTAATATCATTTTAGATCCTGTCCTATAGTATATAGCTGCCAAGTTGTTCCAGCATCAGAGCTTGTTATGATGTATTTATCAACAGCGTTTGCATCTTGCGTGACACTTGGTATTACACCGCCAGCGGTTATTGGCTGAACGCCATTAACTTGCCAAGTTACAGCATTACCGCCTGTATTATTCTGTTTTAGTTGAATCTGTATTTTAGCTTCTCCAACTGCTGGCATATTCAAAACATTAATACTAGATATACTTGCATCTAGTGTTACATCCACAATATTCCCATCTATAAGATCTATATTTAGACTTGCTGAGCTAGACTGTATTTGCTGCACTTTTTCAGAGTATGACGAAAAAACTTGATATAAAGATTTTATCTTTAACTGTAAACCGTTGTTTAGATCTATATAGTTAATATCATCTTGTACACCAGTTCCACCAGCGACAACAATGTAAGAGCCGCCATTACCGTCACTAAGCGCATCACCACCATTTATAAGGACGTCATAACCAACTTTTAAATCCGCACCTTTAGCCTCTGACTTTGTATCAAATATAAAAATTTGCTTTGTTGAATTTGATACATCCACAGTTTGACCTGTTGGGTCAAGCGCCCTGCCTAGTATTACAGTTCCAGCATCAAAATTAGTTATTAGTCTTATTGTTGTTTCGTTTAGTGCTATATAATCAATTCCCAACCTCAAGTATTGACCTTTGAAAAAAGATCCGTCCGTGGTTGTTGATGCGTAAAAACTAGCTGTAGTAGCCTCTATTGCGTAGAACTCAATGTCAAAAGAATCAGATACAGTCTTAGACTCTTCCGGTATTACTCCTGAGTAACCGAGTAGTGAAGGTGACGATACTTTGTCTGCGTAATATTGAAGAACATCAGAGCTATCCAAAATCTTTATACTATAAAAACCATCAATAGCTAGCTGCACAGGGTTTCCTTTGTACTGTGCAACTCCGCCAGGGCTTAATGTTACAGGTTGATCAATAGCTACAGCGTCTCCGCCCTCCAATATAGCGTAAACTTTTTTTCTGTTTTCTGGGATTTCTCCATCCCTCGAAACCATACCAAAGTAAATTTTACCGTTGGATATGGGATCGCCATTTTCAAACTTTACGTAGCTTGGAAACGGGTTGCTTATAACTACATCAGCTTTAGAGCTAACGCCTGTTGTGATTTCAATACCTGCCATATTCTAAAACCTGTGATAAACTTGTATTTATTTTACTTTAAAAGGTGATTTTATGCTAATAGCTTACTTTGCGCTTCCTTGCGTCTCTTATCTCGCTTGGGATAATTTTCCTAAACTAGCAAAGCTATGTTTATTCTTGTTCATTGTTGGTAGCGCTATCATCTTCGGTGGATGATAAAACACCAGGTACTGACGCTGTTGCTGCTGCAAGATAAACATTTCTAGGTCTTAGTTTTTCAGCCATAAATACAGCGTCATTTATTAATCCTCCCTGACTTTTAAACTTACCTTTTAGCTTTTTAACATCATCAATTTTAACGTTTGGGTCAATAAGCAACGCGGTTAGCTCTTCAACCTTTCTCGCGTCTTTTGGTACTGATTGCAAGTAAGTCTTGGTTATTTCTTCCGCATTGTTGCCAGCTCTGGTGATTGAATTCAAGAACTGCTGGTTTTTATTGCCTAACTTTTTAGCAATCTTTGCTGATGTGTTGCCAATCAAAATTGGTGCGGCAACACCTACGGGGCCTAGGAGTTGAGCGCCAACACCTGACGCCATTAACGCAGCTAGAACATTAGTTTGTTGGTCTGCGCCATAACCAAGTCTAGATAGTCGCTTCATAGTGTTTTCAAGCGTTCCACCTTCGCTAATTTGCTTCATAGCTGAAATTTCTTTAGCGTTATATCCTCTGCGCTTTTTCTTGTTTCTGAGTATCGAGCGCATCTCGTTTCTAAGGCCGTTTTCAAAACCACTAGCCGCTTGCTCTGCTCTAAACACAGCCTCATCTAACTGCTCTGTTTTCTTAACTCTCTGCCAAAGATTCCTTGCTTCTTTGTATTTTTTACCAACGTCCGCGCCACCTTTAGCGGCTAACTTTCCGCCCTGCTGGTCTAAGAAGTCATCAATCTTATCAATAATCTTGGAGCCAATCGCCGCATCAGTTGGGTTATCAATTGAGTTTGATGCTACTTGAGCAACCTTTCTAAGTTGATCAATATCAGAGACAGTTAGGTCTTTATCAATATCAGATTCGATTCGCTGTAAAACACCTTTTGATTTTGGTGTTAGGTTTGCGTCAAATCCTGATTTCTTAGCGACATCGTTAAGTTCTATAGCTAGGTTTATGTAGTCATCTTGATTAACCGTTGCGCCAGACTCTGAAACTTCATCATAAAGAGATCTAGCTCTAGATTTTAAATCAGATACTTCTGGGGATGCTTGCTTTAATGCTGCCGGAACATTGCTAGATAATGCGTTATCAGCTTTCTTTAATGTTCCACTACCCTTTACACCAATAAGCTCTAAAACTGCCGTTGGAATAGTTGCAGCACCAGCAGCAAGCAACGGACTTCCTGTGGCTTCAAGTACGTTGTCACCTAAAAACTTTTCTGTATCTTGAATTGTTTCAGCTACTGGCTGTAGAGTTTCACCAATGTTTTGTTGGTAATCTTTCCCAACCTCTGTTTTAGGCTCAATTGTAAGTTGACCTCTAACGTTTTCAACAACGTCGGCCGCTGATTTATCAGGAAACATTTGACCAAGAATAAACGGTAGCGGACCAGCATAATCAGGTAAACCCTGCGCAATACCAGCTAGGCCAGCAACAGGCTCAGCAACCGCTGAGCTTAATAGAGTTCCAACGTTTTCAGCAACACCAACCGCCTTCTCTCCTGTGGTCGCAGGTTGCGCAAAGTGTTCATCTATTATCAACCCAATTTGCTCTTGACTTGTTCCATCTGGAAATTCGAACTTTTTACCGTTGGCTTCTACAATCATTAGTCAATAACCTTGTACTTAATCCCGCTTGAGCTTGTAAACTCTTGACCTACTGGCGTTGTTACCGTTTCTGTAGGTTGCTCCACAATCTCATCCGAAAACAGCGGTTTGTTTTCAGCGTCAAATTCTTGCTCAAATTGCAATTGGTCAAAGTAGCCATTTTCTTTTCTGAATTTCTGCGCTGCTTTGGCGTATTCAATTTCTCGTTTAGCAAGCGCATCAGCATACTCTAGCATCTTGCCGCGACCTTCCGCGCTTTGGCTTAATGTAGGCGCTGTGTCTAATAAGAACTGCATATCAGCGTTAGATAGCGCACCAGACATTTGCTGTGACTTATTTAATACAAGCTCATTACTTAGAGCTTTAAGTTGCTCAGACTCGCTCACCCCTTCAATTGGAATACCTAAAGATTTAGCAGCTTTTGCAATAGCAAGCCTTTCATTTGCAGCTAGTCCTGAGAATGCTTTTTTGTTTAGTGATTTAAGTCGATTAATAGTGCCTAAATTTTGACGTGCTGACTTTTGCGATTTAGCTATGCCAGACAGAGCTTTAACACCAGCTTTTCGTTCAGCTTTGGTTTGCTCAGTCTTAACGGCTAAATCAGACTTTTCTTGCTCAAGCTTCATTTGTTGCTCTGGTGATGGCTTTTCACCACGCTTAACCTTAAAAAACTCAGTCTTTTCTTCTGGCGATAAACCCTTTACATATTCATATTCAGTAATTCCTGCGGTTCCGTTTTGCGAGCCACCACCCATTGCCTTACTGATGCTTTGCTGCCTAGATGGGTCAACCGAAGCCAACGCAATGCCCGCTTGCTGTCTAATTTCGTCATCAGTTGCATTTGATTCTAATAGCGCAATTGAATCTGACATATCTAAACCTTGCGCTGTTCCGGCTTCGATTTCTGCGGCCAAGTCTGCGCGTGGGTTTTGGCTTGTGTAAATGCGTGAAAACCTATCACTTACTCGTTGCTTTCCTTCACCTTGAGCTAGGCCCCGCATTTTTAGTATTTGCTCACCTAGCGCTGGGTTGGCAATAGAAAATTGAGCAATAGCATCAATGTCACCAGATTTATAAAGCTCTTGTGCTTGCTGCATTATCTGCGGCATCTGTTCTTGTCGTTGCTGCTGTTGCTGCATCGCCATTTCATCGGCTTTTATTTTTTGTTCTCTAGCTCTTTGCTGTTGGAGCATGCCAGCCAAACCTACAGCCCTCTCTCCAGCGCCAAACGCGCCACCCTGCAAAATATTTGAATAATTTAACGCTGAACTCATAGTCAACCCTTTATATAAAAACTCCACCAATAGCAGATAACGCATCACCAATAGCATTGGATTTAGCTAGCTGCTCTTGCGCATAGATTTGCCCCATATTTCTCTGCGCTAATGCTGACTGATTGCCGAATTGCCCTGCCGCTTGCGCTCCCTGCGATGTTGCACCCATACCAAGGTTAGCAAGCCCTGTTAGCTGATTGTACTGATTTGTTAAGTAGCTTTGCCCTAGCTGTGGGCGAATAGCTTCTAAATTCTGATAAGTTGAGCCACTTCGCAAACCGCCAGTAACAGCACCTAGTCTAGATTGCTCGGTTGCTGACATATCAGACATTGCTGCGTATTCTGGCGATTTATAATATTCGGTTAGCATTTGACTGCGCTGTGTTGGATCAGTTAATTGCTGCAATCCTTCTAAAGCTCCATAACCAGCTTGCATATAAGGCTTAAAGTCTTCACGCTGTTGCTGATACATTCTTTCTTGAGCTTCTAAAGCTTTAGCTTCTGCGCGCTGCTGCCCTTTAGCTGCTTTATTTGCACCCATATATCCTATAGCTGAACTAGCTACTGCTGCTGCTGCTGCCCAAGGCATACGCCCTCCTTACTTAATTTGTCTTGCTTAATGCAAATTATCATAGCGATTCTATCCTCGCTTGAGCTGTTTTCAACCCAATGAAGTTTATCGTTTCTGAATGCGTAAACCTCACCTGCCTCTGGTTCAATTTCGCCAGACTCAAAACAAAACTTTGCGCCTTTCTCGTTTTTTATTGGCACGTAGTATTTATCGTAATATGAAGCGTGCCATCCTGCGTCTGTGTGAGGCTCTATTTTTCCGCCTGGTGGTAACTTTGTAATTAATACACCACCAAGGCGCTGACCATCAAGAAAAGACATTAACTTTTCGCACATCTCTTTTACACTAGGAATATCTTTAAGCCATTCGCTTTCATGCTCTTCTGTAAACGCCGACCAGTCACCCGTTTTAATGCAATCTTCTGGGTCTTTGTACCTAACCCAAATATCAACCATTTCCCCGTGAGGTGATTGCGGGGCCGTTCTACGTTGCGGATATTCATCCCACAAATCGCAATACTCTAGAAATTCTAAAGTTTTGCTTACATCAAACTTAATATCTAACTTATTAAATGGAAGCATCTTCAATAACTACTCTGTCTATTTTATCAGGGTCATTCTCTTTTGTTGCGTGAATGCAAAACCAGGTAACATCTTCCAGCGCCTCAATCTGATGCTCTACGGAAGCCTTAATCTCAATCATTGCGGGTGCTGCAAATTCCCGCTTTTCTCCGTCAGTGTAAACAATGCACTTGCCTTGAGCTAAACATGATAAGTGAGAATATTTGTGCTTATGACTCAGGGCAATATGACCTTTTGGTAAAGTCATTTCTTTGGCGTAAATATCATCGCTAAAATGATGTTTTGTATTTAAGTCTGTTTGGTCTGCATTTTTAATTGCGGTTGAATCATACATTGACTTGCTTCCACCCTGTACTCACGCCTATATTTTCATTTACGTACATTATAGCCTGCTCTTCGCTCATATCAAAATACGTGCGGTTTTCATTGCTTGTAATAACACCTTCTGGCGGTTCGTCGCCAAACTGAGGCTCAAACACGCCATTATTTACAGCGCTTACAATGGCTAAAATATCTCGCTTCATAGCCATGTAATCTTCTGTAATGTTATCAGGGAAAAACTGATTTACCTCAGAGTAATCGATTATTAATTGCTGGCTGTTTATCTTCATGCTGTTGGCCTTTGTCTGTACTCAATAACGCAACCGGATATAGCTTGCTTAGACTTGCTAACAAATCTTAGTTTTAGGCCCATTAAATTAACAAAGAAGCCATTGCATCTAACCTTAATCGAACGTTTGTATTGATACTCTTTTGAGATATTAAACAGCGACTCTTGACCGTACAATACACCCTCATCTGTGAATGAGTAAAATAATGTTGTATCGGTTTCTGTGAAGCCTGGAATGTTTTGCAGGGTTAAGTTCTGCAATACAATATTACCATCAAGATAATTAACTGGCGTATAGCATTCGCATTCAACAACTTCACCATACTGGCTTGCTGTGTCCGATACTAAACAACCTAGTTTATTTTCGTGAATATCACCGTAAATCCACTCGTTTACACGAGGATCAAATACACCAAACTTAGCTCGATAAATATCATTATCTACACCAGTTTTTAAAATACTCCAAGCGTTATCAATGCCAGCTTTCCTTGCTATCGTGTGATTGTAAGCAAGTGTGCAATCATCCAAGTGAATAATTAAAACATGTTGATTGTCGGAGTATCTTGACTCGATGTAAGTATTTGCTAGCTGTTGCTTGGTTTTTGTTTCTAATATCTGATTAATGTTTCTAGTGCTTACTTGGTCGCTTCTTCCAGCGCCAGAAATAGCATAAACCTTATATTCTTCGCTAGGCCTTGAACCAATGCAAAAATAAGCGCCATCCATTTCTGTAACTGCGTTAGCGCTAACCGCACCGATTTTAATTGACTTACCTTGCACAGCTTGAAGAACTGAAACGTTAACCTGCGCATTAGGATTAAAAAAGAAGTATTCGATAGATGTAGTGTTGAAAGCGATTATCTGGTTATTATCAGTTTGCCTAACTGCAACTGTTGCATCATTGCTGAATTCACTTGTAACAAACTTTAAAGGACTGATGCTGAATTCATCGGTTATGTCTGTTTGATAAACCGTTGCACCATCAGTTAAAACATAGATACCACGAAACCAAGTTATATCAGTCGGATAACCTAAATCTGGATCCTTTATCTCTCTAAGTGTCGCGTTGTCGTACAAGAATAAACGGCCATCAGCTAATATAGCTTGAGTGTTGAATGATGATGCAAACTTACATATACCGCTCCCAGGTATCGCCCCGATAACCTCAATTGTGCCATTGGTGTTTATTGATTCTAGTTTGTCACCGCTAACACGAAAGTGTTTGTTAAAACGCTCGTTGTAATAGCCGCCCCTAGCAGTTCCACTAGTGTCTGCAAACTTCTTTAGGCCGTCAACAGTAAGTAAATAGCCATAATCACCCTTTACATCACGAATTACGGGCATCATATTAATCGGGAGCAAATCCCGATAATCTAAATTAGTATTCTTATCTCCCTTTAAAAGTGGGAGTTGCATTTTAGGCATAAAAAAAGCCAAGCGGTTGAACTTGACTTTAGTATAACATTACTTCTTGATTGTTTGAAATTTAGCTGTCTTTTGGTGTTATGTTGTATTTATCAGTAAGTTCTTTTACTAAAAACTGATTACCTTCAATTGAATATGCGCAAGAGCTAAAAGTTTCATTTAAAAATTCAATAAGCTCATCTTCAATTGTTGGAATTGGTTTGAATTTACACCCCCACCACAATTTTACAAAAGATCCTTTATTGTTGTCGCTAATAGACACAACAGCTATCTCATCTGACTTTGTCCTGGCATCTAAAACTTTTACCTTGAACCAGCCATCAACTTCATAGTCATAACACAGGCACTCAGTATCGACTGGTGGAAGTTCACCGCGCTCATGCATTTCTTTTGTGTAGATTGGTTTGGTTTCTTCCATTGTTTTCTCCTTTGGTAGTGGTAGATGGATTAGTTCCAAATCTGTACATAAAGCCTCAAAGAAGCTTAATGAGCCCTTTTCGCAGACAAAATAAACCCTGCCAAAACTTTCGTTGTAATCATTTGTCACACGGATTCCGCAACCCTCAGCCAATTTACAAATAAAGTCAGCATGCTCTTGTGATTCACATTTGCCGTATGTGTTGGCTAGGTATTTGCGAGTGATGTTTTTAAATTGACTTTCATCCCATGTTTGGCATTTGTAGCCAACTTGGTTATACACAACACTTTCACCTTCAACTATAACGACACCTGTACGCTTACCAGTAAAAAGCACAATATTACCGCTGCGCTTACCCTCTCCAATATACGGGTATTTATCACTCATTTCATAATCTCCACTATTTAAATATTCTTCTACTTCTGCCATGTATGGCGTTGTTATTACTTCGCCTGTGTGTTTATTTTTTAGTTTGTGCATCTAGCACCTTTTTAGCTTCAAATTCCTGCCTGTAAACCCCTCTATCTACCTGTTCACTCCAATAAGTATCACAAGTTGCCATCTTAGCTATAACTGAAAGCTTTCCGCACAACTCCATTGCACCTTTATAGCTACCATCAAAATTATCAATCGCATCAATTGCCATTTTTGACATTCCCTGCCTATTTATTATTTCGCCACACTTTCTTAGTTCTGATATTTTCATAAGTCACCTCTTTAAATTGTTTAATCTATTATTTCGCAAGATTGTAAAAATATCTAACGGAAAAAATCGATTGATAACTTGATAACCAATCTATTTAAATTGATTTTATTATTTCTTCGATGTGTCTATAGTGATAAAAAACAAACGAGGTGATTTATGAAAAAAATACATTTAGAAATAACAAAACTTATATTAAATGGGTCAATGATAACATCAGCAGCTAGAAAGCTTGGTGTTTCATCGCCTTACGCAAGAGAGTCGCTACACAAAGTTTGCAAGATGGTTGACTCTGTTTTATACAATGCTGGCATCAATCATCGTCACGAAGTAACACCTTCAATAAATTATCTAAGAGAAAACGCTAAATGCTTTCTTGATTTCTCTGAATTGAGCTTAGATGATGAAATAGGCTGTGAACAACAATCCTTATTAACAAAGCGTGAGGTGTTTGCTATGCATGCAATGCAAGGTATTTTAGCTAATTCAGCCAAGGATGAGATTGGTTACACAGGTTGGGAAAAGTTACTTGCTGAGAACTCGGTGAAAGTTTCGGATGCTTTGCTTGCGGAGTTAGATAAATGATTTATAGAGATATGAAAGCTACACGAAATTGGTTTAACTTTTTAAGTATGAGTGCATATTATGAGCGATATTAATTTAGATGAACGCTATTACTTAATAGCGTATCACGCGACAAAGCGAGCGGAAGCAGAGGGTTATCAAACTGGCTTTGAAGGTAAAATGAAACACTTTGAAGGATTTGAAAGTGATGGGAAGTCTGATGAAGTTTATTGATTTTATTTTTGAATACGCAACTTATGTTATGTTGTGTTTAATGGCTGGCTTTGCTATTGGTTATGTTTTAGCAGGGCCAAAGGTTTTAGATATTATTATTAATTGGATATGGTGATTTATGATTGATTTTGGTGGAAACGAACAAGTAAAAAGCTAACCTATTTGGATTATTGCAGAACGTAATAACTCAAAGGAAAAACAGGTAACTTATCGCATTAATGGTGAACGAGTGAGTAAATCAAAGTATGATTTATTTAAGCGAAATAAATAAGAGAGTAAAAATGCACAGTCCGACACTAACCTATGCAGTTAAAAGGATTAGACTGGAAAGGGATGCTAAATTAAACGACCTGTTAATGGAATCTATGAGTGATGATGAGCGCGAATACTCAAAACTAGTGATTCAAGATGAATACAGGCGTAAAATAGATTTAATAGTTGATAAACACATTATATAAGGGGCAATTAAGCCCCTTTTTTATTTCATTGATTTCTTGCCTCGGCATTTCCATCGTTTTCGGCTTATGTCATTAGCGCAAGGTGGGTTTTTACATTTCTTAATCCCTGCACTTCTAGCGCAATATGCATCACCCTTTTTGGTTCCTGGCTTTGGTGTTTTCCCTGCCTGACCAACTTAGCGTGTTTTACCGTCCTTTGTTACACGCACAGCCTTTCCCTTTGCTGGCTTCTTGGTTGATTTCTTAGTTGATTTCTTTTTACTAGTTTTGGTGCGTTGTCCGCGTGAATTTGCTGGCATATTTAACTCCTGGTAAAGGGGCTTTCGCCCCTCTGTGTTATGGTACTAAAGTTTCATCACAAATTGTCTCGATAACTAATAGCACAACATCGGTTAGGCTGCCACCTGTGGCAGTTAGCGTGATGTCATTTGTTGAGTTATCAAAGCTAACATCAACATCAACCGCTTGACCGTCATCAATAACTTGATACAGGCACTTAGAAAGCGTCAAGCCAGATGCGAACTGCTTACTAGTGGCTGATGTAGTGTCCATCTTGAAGCGTTTCTGTTTGGCTTTAAGCTCACCTAAGTTTACCGCGTGAGTGTCAGCACTAGAAGCCGGAACAGCTACAGAGCCACCCTCCATAACAACATCACCATAAGCGTATAATGCCTTGCTACCTGCGGGGGCATATTTAGCATCAGCAACAACCGCAATATCATTGTATGGATAAGGGTCAGCTTGTCGGGTTCCTGAGTAAGTAGCAACATCTAGATTAGAGATTGCACCAACTACGCCACGGTCTGCGCCTGCGCCATCAGTACCAGCAAATGCGAATGCTGAGATATTACTAATTGCAGCATTTTCAGCAATCATTGTTGCACCGACGTTAATACCTAGTTGAGCATCAGTTGACACACTGTAAGAGCCGTTAGCAATAATAGCGCTTGTAGCTGTTGTCACATTGGCTTCGTTATAAGAGCCGCTAAGTACCATTGACAAATCATTACAAGAGCCATCATAGTGTGATGCTACTGTATTGTGTGCGTAGTTTGGCGCTGCTGCATTTGTTGAGCCTTGCGAGTTTACTTTATTTTCAACAAGTAAAGCGCGGCAAGTGTCGGTTAACGATTCGCTACCAGTTTGGTCTTTGCGAATATATAAGCCATAGCTAGAGCCAAGGTTGTTGTCAACTTGGTCAATCTGTAACGCCTTTCCGCTCATAACCTGATTGTCAGCTGTTAGCGATACAGTATCATCAAGTTCAGCTCGAACAATTGGCCCTAGCTCGTTGCGCTCTAGTGAATCCGGCGTAACTACCAGCTTTTCGCTACCGTCTAAAGTAATGGTTACATTGTCTAGGTTTGCTCTGGTTAAATCTGTGTTGCTGCCTTTCTGGTAAACAAAATCAGATAGGGCCATTGCACCAGCCGTAATTGATGCTACTTTAACCGTTAGCATATCGCCAACTTTGAAGTCCTCACCAAGCGCTGTTAAGTCACCGTCAAAGATAACAACTTCACCAGCAGACATTGCAATGCTAGTGAATGTTTGGCCGTTTCGTGCGTCAGCTTCTACAGCATCAAAGATACCATCTGATCCAACCGTGCCAACTAACTCAATGTTTGAACCTGCTAATACATCAATTTGCGACTGTAAATTACTTACCGCTGATACTCGCGCCGCGCTTTCCGCAGTGTCTGCCGCAGACCTGTCAGATGCCTCTTGGTTTACAGCTGCAATACGTGCCGCCTCTTCTGCGTCAAT
>JAUEKY010188743.1:0-16084 GCA_031833965.1 Scyllaea pelagica
AGAGTCGGCCCTACACTGTAATGGTAAAAGGGTACTGGATAATGAAATGATGAATGATATTCTTGAGGTTTTTACAAATAGCCCTTTTTGTTCCCTAAAGTGACCATATAACCTAATGGTAAATGAGTTCAGTTTATAAGAACATGTGGATGAACTTTATTTTCTTCTCTCATCTCAAATCACCATTTGCATTCCCTGATTTTGATCTCGTTCTCTCTGTTTCTAACAGGAAAGGCCTTGGGGCTCTCATTGCCAAAAAAGCCAAAGGAATCATATCCAGGGTAAGAGCAAACTTTTTATCTCTAAGAGTTGGAGTATTACTCTTTTTCATTTTTTCTTCCTCTTTATTAGATAGAATTCAGAGTTGTACTTTTTACTTGGCTGTTGTTAGGATGAAAGATCACTGCAGACCATACAACTGGGAATTTAGAGCTCAAGGGAAGAAATGTTGTGAAGAGCCAAAGTTTACCCTTTGATCTATTTATAAGAGCACAAACATGTTTTATAGTTTAGATGAAACTCAGAGTGCATCAAACTTATAAGCTATAAAAAGGAAATGGGAAACATTAATTTTAAACGGAAAATAAGAATTCTAAGTTGATAAAGAAAGCACATTTGTTCTTCTCAAAAGTAATGTTTTTAGGCTTGTATGGTCTTCAACTTTCATTATTGATATGAAATGAAATATTTTGATATTCTATGTACAAAGCACCTAAGGTAATGATATATTTTAAGATATGAAATGCTAGTTAAATCATTCTCATTGTTCCCTCCCCATCTATTTACAAAGGCTCCTCGTCGGAGTAAGAGCCGCAACAATCTGAATGAAGGTCAGGACAACTCGTCCCAAGGCCAGTCTTCTGATATTACAAATGAATCGGGCAGGAAACAAGGTAAGATAACTGATGTTTTACCTAGGCAGTTTACAATAAAAACCTCTCTATTCGTACATCAGTATTATTTGTATCGAACATTGGGAATGGGATTTTCTGTTGGGGCAGAAATACATGATACTCATATTGTGGGTAGTTGGTCAAGATTTTAGTGTGTATGATGACATGAAAAAAAAAACCCACTATTGAATCTGATTTTTTACATAGCAGTGTCTGAAACAAATGAAAGACAATTTTTTTGGGTTTATCTTTTAAAGAATTTGTGAACTAGTTTGTCCTGAATCCTGATTGAGAATAGTAAATCAACTTGAAATCTAAAGCTGGAAAACATGCTGCATGTAGAAGTGATATTGAAAATAGCCCAGTTTCAGCAAATAGGCAAGAAAGAGGGAAATTTATGACTTTGCAAAAACTGTGGCGGTATATGGCATTTGCGTGCATACTTTCAGATTTTTGTGCACTATAATGGTGCAGTAAATACTCATAATGAACTTCTGGCCTAATTTAGGCACACAGTTCTTTTAAGTGGTTGTCTCACAAAGTTTGTTGTGACTAGCATTTTTATTTTCCTTTTAGTAGATTTACTTTTTTTTCACAATTTTTTTTACACACAAAAAAGATGTTTTACTTAAAGTGTCAATCAAAGGTTGAGAAAAATCACACATACAATTTTGTTTTGAATTTCTAATACACAGAAAAAACAGTTTTCATTTGATTCAGGCTACCGTACATTGGATTAATCTCTTTCCTGTTAATAAAAGGAGTAGCTTGAAAACAGTAACTAACAAAATTGCAATGAAATGTTACTTAAAGACTTTCTGTGTCAACAGATTTTGCAATGTCTTCACACATTTTGATTACAATGTGCCAAGGAATATTGCCAATACTTATTACCTCTAAATATCCCCTCATTTGCTATATGGGAGCAGGTTTTTTTTGTTTTTTTTCCAGGATATGTTTCATCTTCTGTTTTTATGTGAATGAAGTTAAAGAGCACATCTGATTATCATGTATTCCTTATAAAATGAAAATAAAATGTGTCCTTTGTTTTGATTTACTTGAAAAAAAAAAGGTTTTACTTTTTTCAAAGTAAGATTTAAGCTTTTCCGTGGTAAGTTTGCACAGAATGTGATAAATAATTCAAGCCCAAGTCCTTCATCATAAACCTAATGTCACCACTCCTCATAATGTGCATGATATTACCGTTACATAAGATTCACGTCTACATTCATTAAGATGAATCATTACCCCAACATAGGTGTACTCTGCCCTTAAGGTGTTTAAGGGCACACACATGTATGAACACAATGCATACAATAAAAAAAAAACTGTTTTACAATGTTAAACCTAAGAAGTGATTAATTTTTGGTATAGTTTCTAAACACAGAGAGAGAGAGAGTCAGATGTCATGAGTGATTAATGGCATTCTTTTGACAAATGAATATCTTTTGTGGTTTGACAAGGCCAGGTGTTTTTTTTTTCCCTTCTTATTTTGCTTGAGCCAATCAACATCAAAGGAACTTTGACAAACAAGAAATGATTAGAAGTTAACAGCTGAAGAACCCTAGAACTGCAATCTAGAGGAGGAAATTAAGAAATGAAACAAAAATGCCAGGCAAGCTATGGACAAATCTTGAACAAACACAAAAGGGAAAAAAAGCTTAGCGGGAGGATTTAGAAGTGTTGTGTTTGCTTGATTGCAGCAGACGGCTTGCCAAAGAAATCAAACTCCAAGCTGACTTGTGGGGTAGAACAAAAAGAGACAACATTGGAATAGTATGACAATAAGATTAAGAACAAAATATAAAGCAGATAGGACAGAACGGGGAGCAAGTAAGTTTGCATGTAGAACATAAAGAAACAAAATTGGAACATGACTATAAGAGTAAGAGCAAAGATTAAAACAGATAGGACAGAACAGGGAGGAAGTGAGTTAACATGGTTTGGTCATGCATGTAAAATGGAGGAAAGTAGAAGAATTATTGTGAAATCTTTCAAATTGCTAATATGAGAGTCAACTCCCACAAGTGAGACCAAAGATCTTATTTCAAATAGCTTGAAAAACATGGATGCAAAGGGAATGAGGCAAAGAAGAAGTAGTGGTGAGTCAAAAGATATTCATGTATCAAATCTAACACAAAAATATACAATTGAGAGGGGGAAAAATGATGGTTTGGTTAATACCATAGCTGATCAAAAGCATCTTGCACTTTATATAATCTTCTCATGCAACCATTTAATTTCACTTCATTGCATAACAATCCCGTATTGTTATCATCACCCTCCCAGATATGTTTGATTCATCAAGTAAGTTATTTCTCTTTAACAGTTGTCTTGAGAAGGATTCATTTTCTCTGATTATGTACTGTTAACTATTTTATATATTCAGTTCTGGTTTCCCCATTACTATCTTGATATGATAGTGAGATTGAAATGACTCCAACATCAAAACTTGATAGTAACTTTTCTAAGGCGCATACCTACCTACATTTTCTATTTATGAAAAACTGCTGCTTAATGACTTCCACTTATCCAGTTGTATAATCCTTCAACGAAAACATCATAGTTCTTCCTGGTCAACCGGCATGTAGAGAAGAAAGAGGAATAACCTCGTTTCAATTAATAAGCTTTTCTTTGTAGTCAGTATGCTTCTATTGCTGCCAAAGGCGAAAGTTTTGTGTATTCCTCAATATGGATGATATGATATCTATTTGCAGAGAAACAAATATAATTAAAACCTTAGTGAAGGATATTTGTCTTAGATATTTGATGTGCATGGAGATATGGTTTTTTTTCCGTTTAATTGTATTTGATATAATTCAATATCTTTTTCTCTATAGCTTGATTGTTGAAAGTTTTCATGGTTTTTTTTTTATTTTTTTTTCAAAATACAAATTATAGTAATCTTTCTCGTATTCAAGATGCCTGGGATTTTCTTTTCGATCTGATTTTATAATCAAACCTATCATTCTCTGCATGATTAGAGCTTGCTGTAGCTATCAAGTTTCCTTAAATTGCTTATTATGTATCTATGAACAGAAAAATTGTTCTCTCATGATATGACATTTATGAAAGATTGATTTTGTTAAGGGAATAGTTGGGAATGAGAAAAATTAGGACAGAACAGACAGAGGGAAAAGGAGATGAAAATGATATAAAAGCTTATATTGTGTAAAATGAGTTGAAGAGTTTGAAACCTTATGGCATGAAGAAAACTTTTTTTGTGTGTACAGTCATCAGTACCTTATCTTATTTTTATTTCCAAAGAACCTGTTGCACTAAAATAGATTCCTTTAATTTCATTTACTCTTGACTCCTTTTAGGAATCCATTCAAAATGACAGCAACAACAACAACAAAAAAAAAAAAAAAGCTTTCATAGACTAGCTATTTTCTCGAGAAATGAGTTTTTTGTTCATTTTAGTTATCTGAACCTTGTAGAGTCATGACTTATTGGTCTTAGAGATCAACAAGAGTAGGTAGGGCTACATGGCTTGTCCTTGATTTTGATGTCTTCATGTTGGTCTTATTGATCAGTGAAGCTTTATGATTTGCTCAGAGGCTGACACCATCTCATTCTCAAGCTGTGGCTGTGCCAGTGGTAGTTATCTCATTCATGCAAGAGTTCTAAACTATTTTGATTGGATTTGGGTGATGTTTTGCCCTTTTATTGACTTTTTATTTCAAGAATTTCCCCTTTTATTGATTTTTTATTTTTAAATTGTCCCCTTTAACTTTAATTGACTTTTACTTTTCAAGTTTTTTCCTTTTATTGACTTTTACTATTAAAAGAATTATTTTACAGCTTTCATTTTGAGGCATATTTACATTTCCCTCCTGTTTTGTGTTTTTTATTTGTTGATGCTGAAGCTGGTCGCCGGAAGAGTGGCGATGGATTTGGTCATACAGAGAATAGTCCTAAACTGGCCAATCAGAATCGGTCTCTGGCCAAGTCCTACACTGCTCTTCACTCTCCTCTATTTGAAAACGAAATGTCTCAACTGAGAGGTATTCTGTCCACTAGAACTTTTGCCTTTTCTTCTTCTGGTTTGCCTGCGGTTTTTGCATCCCCCCTTGGGCACGGTGTTGTTGATGTGTTGTTGGGTGTATACAGTGTCTTGGCGCACAGTCAATGTGTTCCAGCAAGGCCAGCGGTCTGTTGTAACGAAGAAGATAACATTGATGTCAGCAGATTACTGGTCGTGGTAGAACATTTTGCTTGTGGCCATTTATTGTGTTTTTGAATCTCTCTTTTTTTCACTGTCTTTGCAAAACAAAGCATCATGCTCTCTTTAGTATACCTATTCTCCCCTATTCTTCCTTTCCCTGCCATCTCCTTACCCCCCTCCTCCCCCTTTTCTTTCTCTCTTTGTCTTGCTGTCTGTCTCTCTTTATCACCCCCCCCCTCCTCCCCTCCTCCCCTCCTTTCTCCTCTCCCTTTTCCCTCTCATCTGTTTCCTGAAAGTTATTCTAAGTTTATTATAACATTGTTAACTTGACCATTGAATAAAGAAAATGTAGTAGTAATAACAATGTTGTATACAGGAGCTCATATGCGGATTTGTAGATTTAATCATGAATTTGTGAATGCACACAAACGTAATAAACTGAGTAACTTCAAACTTAATGAAAGAGATTTGATTTCCAAGACCAAGAGTCAAACGCCCTGCTTAGTCTCTTTTGAATAAACTGACCAAGAAGATTGTAGTAGGGTGAAGACCGTGAGTTGGATAGTAATAAAGGGGCCCAAGCCTTCGCTGGTGGGTTGAACAATTGACATTGCCACAGGCAAAAATTCACTGGTGTCAAATAGTTTTATCCTCCACCCTTTCATTGGAATGAGCTAATGAAAAAATGGAATAATCTCAATTCAATCTGGTTCTTTCCCCCCAAATCCATTGGTGGAAAAATATCCGTTTGGTTTAACAGTTACAGATAGAAGCAATAAGGAAGAGATTTTGTGTTGGGTAAGGGTATAGGGAGCGGTTGAGGGCAGGAGTGTACATGAGATATTCAAAGTAACAAAAGCTCAGCTACCAATGCCATCTTTTTTTGTTTGTTTCATGAGCAAAGCTATTTCTCTATGCACTGCATCTATTTCTTTCTCTGTGTTTTTCCATCCCTTTTCCTCCTGAATTGTTGATATTTTTCACTTCTTTTTTCCCCTTCAAAACTCCACTCTGAGTGTCAGCACAATTAATAGTACTATCTTCATAATTCTTTTGATTAAAGGGTAATACCATGAAAACTTGTGGAAATATAAAAAAAGCAAAGATGCCAAAAATATTTTACTTTTTATTGCTAATTTGCTTGTATTATGTTTTTCAATACTTTACTTTGTAGGAAAATAATTAAAGAATTTTATATTTAAATAGTAAAATATATATGAAATTAGAAGTGCTTGTGGCTTATAGTCAACTAACTACACCGGTCATGCAAGTGCCTGACTGTTAAACATTGAAGGTTGCAGGTACCTCCCTAGTGCTTTAAAGATTATGTGTTTTGTACAAGAGGTTTAGTTTCCAACAGTTTTTGTTGCGTTTACACACTTCTCTTTCAGTAGAAAAAAACCCCATAATAAGCAAGAACCCCTTTTCAGTAGTTTATCTGTCTATTTGTAGGCTGGATCTTACCCATGCTGACATAGTATTGTCTTTCTGTATTTGCTTTCTGTTTTCTTCTCTTTTTCCAGTCTCAACACCTCCTAGTTACTTCAATTCTCTTTAAGTCACCTGTCTCTCAAATTCATTGCCTTTTAGAATTATGATGACTTATCATACTGCCTTGCCCCCTACTCTTATCAGCACTAGCACAAATGAAATGAGGATAAGGTGGACATCATTCAAAGACAATGATATTGTATTGTTTTCCCCAATATGTGTGCTGAATCCAGTTATCATTGCATCACTTTGATTATGCTGCACCATACCATTTGATCAAATATTTTTTGTTATCACAGAATCTACTTCAGTGTTTGTTGTTTCATTTTTTTATAATGTTGCCAAGCAATCCAGCTCGGTTTTATGAAATCAGTTTTCATGTGAAATTTAATGTAAATAAGCCTTGACCAAAATTAGGAGTTCAATTCATTCATATGAACATGATTCACAGCAGCAACTTTTGAAGAATAATCTGGTTTCGTTGTAAATTAGGAAAATGAGGAGGAGGGGGGATGATTGGAAAATCTATTAAGCTAAGAATTTAAAGAACACTTGTGAATGACTTCATAATGATGTCTTTTTTGTATGCGTTTTGAGAACTGAAGAAATTATTCTTTAAAAAAGTTTAGTTGGAGAGAGTTACAAAAGTCTTCTATTGTATAAGTATGTTTTTTTCTCAAGAGTTATCATCTACAATAGAAACTCTGAATAATTGGATACTTCTGTGCCTGTGTTTGCATGTTATACAAACTGTCCCATGTTTCCAACCATCGATTCCCTGTATGATCATTGGGGGCTGGTTTTTATAATTTCCCTACCTGTTTGGTTAATTTGAAATGCTTTAAGTTTGAATCACCTAGTCATCTATGCTTATATTGTTATGACATTTATTCATATCAAGATAATTGATTTCAAAAAGAATTTTAAAAATGAAATTTTGAGCTTGAAATAGAGAGCTAATACTAATGTCTTGAACTGATGTTTTTCATGCTTTAGCAACTGTGTTTTAGTTTTAAAAGAGTCAAATACACAAATTTAAAGAAAAAATATCTACTATGCTATGACTAGCGTGATAGAAACTACTGGATTTGGCCATAAGATACTCAAAGCATGAATATCATAATGCTTGGCTGATGATGATCTTTTACTGCATCCATTGCTTCATCTTGACTCATTGCTGTTTTTGCTGTTTCTGTGTTGAACTTTGGAAATTTTTCATTCTTTCAAAAAACGTTGCTTATTTCCATTTTTTTTCTATCCTTTTTTTAGTTGTGACCTGTTCTTTGTATAAAGTTTAACTTATTTGGTTTCCATTAAATGTGAAGAATCTCCTGAAATGCTTGTGTGTTCAAGAATTACAATCTAATCTCAATAAGATGATATATATATGTATATGAAAAAAAAGTTATCGAGCAACTTTAAGCACGATTTTTTATGTTCTTTATAAATCAATGCAGCAGCTTGCCCAGCTTGAATTATGCACGATGTATTTTAGCATTATAGAGAAAATATATCAACAAAAGTGTTTCACTGTAATAATATCATGTAACTAGTCTGCAAAGTACTTTGTTTTGGAGATAATTTTTAGAATTTTTCCTTTTTGAAAAAATAACAAAGGGAGTGAGTTTAAAGAATCCTAAAAAATATATAGGTGATTTGTTTTATTGGGTTTTTAACCCAGAGCATTGAAGGACCTTGAGTTCCAAATCAAGGCCCATATCCCTGTATGATTGTGATAACGATGAAATAGAGAATGAAATTTTACATTTTGTATTTCAAGCATCTTAACAACAGAATTTCACTTCTATAAAGCATCATTGCAAAATAAAAAAAGAACCAAACGTTTTTTGGGTTTTTTTTATAGTTTACAGCACTCAGACTTTTCTTTTAGTTCTTTTAAAGTCTGATATATGTACTGATTCCAATGGATACAGACAGAGATTGTCACATTGTCATGTTATTTATTGAACTTGTTCTACAGGTGCCAAATCTACTGATGACTTACATGACGGAGGAGATCCAGATCATTTACCAGGTGAGGGCCAAAGGATATTCTCTGTGATCTTGTTTTTTGCTCATGACAAATTTATTTTGCCTCACAACTATTTGAGAATTGATAATTTGAATCTGGGGGACACAGTGGCTCAGTGGTCATGTCATGGCTGTGGCACTGAAAATGAAGTGACTCGGGTTTGAGTCTGTCTCGGGAACAAAAATCACATAGTGGTTTTTATTGCTAAAACCCCAAGAAAAACCTCATATGCCACTCCCCTGGTCCTTACAACATCGGTGAGTGGGATATAAAGCCTAGTCCTATCGGAGACAGACGATAAAGCCGGAGATCCCGTGTGCATGTTGCACACGTTAAAGAACCCTTGGCAGTTAGAAATCAAAAAGAGTAGGCCGCAAGGCCGCTGTCCAGGCAAAATTGAAATCCTACCAGTACCATCAAAAGGTCACAGTGGACTGATCACCTGCTTGGCTTAATGGCATGATCTAGAGAAATTCCTTCTCAGTATAATTCGGCCCTACACTGTAATGGTAAAAGGGTATTGGATAATGAAAGGATGAATTTATGAATCAGCTCCATGTAATTTGAAAAAATAATTTTGCATAATTTACTTGACTATGATATGGGAACCATGAGAACTGATTTATAACGAATATATTTTCTCTCATGCATTAAACGGGGGAGGTCTGTGAAGCTATTTTGTCTGTTTTATTCTTGTCATGATCTTTAAGAGCTTTTCCTACTTCAACTGGGTCAATCTCCGTATCTAATCTTTAAGACTGATGTCTTCTTTGAAGAGATCAAAAACAGTTTTGTAAAGGTGTGGTGTTATAGAGGAAAGCTATGTCACTTACAAGGACCTATAACATGACTGTTAACTTTGAGATGCATTTTCTTTCAGGTTCTGGCCATCCATACCGTTTCAATGATTCAGACAGTCCTCGAGGTCAGAGGTCAACCACCCCAGGGCTGAGTGGACGCAAAACCCCTGGCCGGGCATCTCCTGGCAGCGAAATGCTCACCCTTGACCAGTTCTTGAAGGAAGCAAACAAATCTCCTCGTAATGTGAACGGCAGCAAAGGAGAAGCAGAGCTGCAGGCTGTAAGTGTTTAGACAGGGCAGTGCAGGAGGCTTCTTTGGCGCACTTGGTTGAGTATCCGCCTTGTAGCCGGCAGGTGGCGTGTTTGATTCCCATGCCGCAACATACATAGGGCGTAAAAATCATTTTTTTAGCAGCTGCATGCCTTATGTTCGGCATTATGGGAACAGTTGGCCTGGTGTCTATATAATGTGACTGGGTGGAATATTTGTGGGAGTTCTCCGTTTATCTCTGTGTGGCAGCACGTTAACATGTCCAGAGTTCTCTGCTGGTGATGTGACCTATACTGTGTAGAAGCCGGCGTCAAACCATAACGTTTAAATGTTATTTAAGAGGAGGAGGAGAAGTTTTACAATATGCTAAATTCTTCTTTTAAGAAGATAATGTCAATATAAACCCTTATTTTAGTAGGCAGTCTTTACTCTAGAGAATAAATTTGAATTAGTCCTCTCACTTTTTCTAGTTTGTTTTTTATTTCAATAGTTTGATCAAGTAGAAATAAAGACATAGATTTGGAATGAAAGTTTATATTAGAGAGAAATAAAACCCACCTTATTTCAGGGGCATGCCATGCTCACAGAGCTACAAGTGCCTTTCTGTTCCATGTTGGTTTTAGCTGCTTTGAAGCAAGTTTGTTTTTAATGATAGAAACAAATTTTTACAGATTCTCATAGTGTTATGGAATCAATTGTGTGGTTGTACTGATGTTACATACATACATGCTACTGTGTAGCTTCTTGGCTAATTTATCAATTTAACATATTATCTTAATAAGTGAGCTAATGGCGGTTTTTACTTTATTTTCTTACGAATACATTGGATGGCTTTGTCCTCAAAGACAATGTCTAATTTATTTATAACACCTTTTTTACTCTTATGTTATTTTCCATTGTAAAAATAAGTAAACATAAAAAAGCATTCTCAATTTGAGTAATTTGTCTTTTTTGCTCTCAGCTGTCTGGTTACCCTGTTTTACATGTTATTTTCGTTTCTTTTCTTGAGGGTTTTACGGCACTATCGGCACAATTTAGGCCATGCCAGCGCCGGTTTACATGTTAGGACCGTCAGAAAGATGAAGGTTTTTTTTCTTTTTTTTTAACAATAATGGAGACACTTTGCTCATACTGAACTGAAAACATGACAATATAAATGATCCTCAGTTAATCGAGATCCCCCCTATGATTATAAACTCTCATAAAGCATTGTATTAAACTGTTAAGCATATATTAGACTCTAAACTGCAATCTATGTTGGTTGTATTTCATTATATGGATCTGAAATAAATTCTTGGGAGTTAATGCTGGGGAAAGTGTTTAGCTCTTTTTAATATTTTGCCATTCATTTATCAAATCATATGAAAGGAATTGAAGGCATTCTGAAATAATGTTAGTGCGTCTTTGGTATTGATTTTTAGATAGTTTATTCATTGCTTTGTTTTGTATTTGGTAGAGACTGGTTGGCCCGGTGTCAGTATAATGTGACTGAGTGAGATTTTCGTTTGAGTTCGCCGTTTATCTCTGTGTAGCAGCACGTTAACATGTCCAGAGTACTCCGCCGGTGATGTGACCTAAACTGTGTAGAAGCAGGCGTTAAACTACAAGGTTTTTTTGTTTTTTTTGTTTTTTTTTTGTATTTGGTTGGGTTTGTTTTTACTGTATTTTTGTTAAGGCTCCAAATATTATTGTTTCATCTAAACTTTCTTCTTTTTTTCCCCCTAAAAATGTCCCTCCAGCATCGACGGAGGAGCCAGGACAGTGGATCTCGCAGCAGTGAAAACTCCATCAACAGCAGCAGCCGGTTGCAGCAGCAGCAACAGCAGCACGGATTACCGCCACACTTAAACTCCTCCTCTGTTTCCAATTCCAATGACCAGTCCCATTTCCACTCTGACATACCTGATGTGGCCGCCTCTTCTTTTATGTTATCCCCCAGTTCTGTCAGAGACATTAGCACCTCCAGGAATTCTCATCTTTCCACTGGAAGTGGCAATGATAACAGCAGCCTGGGGTCTGCAGGTGCCTTAGCGGGTAGCGGGGACATGTTCACCTCCACCCCCAAAACGGACCAAGAACCTTCTGTGATACTCAGACGGCAGCCGTTGTCCTTTGACTCGGGTATATCTCCTTCATCAAAATCCGCTGATCACGGAGAAGGCACGAGCAGTCGCTACTTGAGCCACAAGCGGCTGAGTGGAGAAGACTGGAGAAGTTCCAGCCAGGAATCATCTCCATACACCAGCTCCAGCCGTGTCAACACTTTTACCGGCAACCAGCCTCCATTGTCATCGTCTCCACGGGCCCCCAGCTCCATCACATCATCCAACAATTCCATCAACAACCAACAGCCCAGCTCCTCTCACTCGTATCAGCACCAGCCAGCATCTGCTCACCTTAACATCAACAACAACAACAACAACAACAACAATAGAGCACAGCAGCCTCCTCCAATTCCCAGTGAACCTCCCCCTCCCATCACAGCCACTGAGAGACTGGACCGGCTCACCATGGGAACATCCTCAGACCATTCAGGAAGTGTCCACTACGACCAACCGAAGCCCTCTGTCAGAGGTAATGTGGAAAGATTCAACTCCATAGGGCATCCCAGTAACTCCCACAATCCTGATGCCAGCTTGGTACAGCGTTCTGGCTCCAGAGGCCCACCGGACCCTGAGAGGAGACGGTCGCATGACACCGTGGAAAGATTGAAGGGAATGCCAAACCAGTTTCAGCCCCCCATTCCCAGATCTCAGCCCGGGCCGTTGCCTAGCAAGCAGCCCAGCGTTGACAACTCTGTAGTCAGTGGTCACAATCCAGGAAGACCTCCTGCCAATCCATCCTCCTTCCAGAACAATCCGCACCAGAGAGCTCGGCCAGCCAGTGTCATGGGGCATTCCACACATGTCAGGGGTGTCATTTCAAGGCCCCCTGGTGGTGAGCGACGACAGCAGCCTCAGGGACAAGGGGGAGGTAATAGCGCCATTCTGAGACAACCTGCCAATCCCCAGGACAGCAACACATCAAACCAACTGGAGCGGCCCAAATCTGTTCCACCTCAGATGTTCAACAAAACGGATGACGCTGGACCCAGAGAAGGTGGCAATGTTGCAAGACGAGACATGCCTGTCCCACCACCCCGCAGGACCAGGGAGACCCGGGATGACCTCGACGGCAGCCATGGACGTGAAGCCCCAGATGGCATCGAGCCGTCTTCAAATGGACCTCCACCACAGAGACCCTCCGCATCATCAGTCACCTTAATTAGAGAACCTAGCAGACGGGGCTCTTCATCACGGCCCATCCCCTCATCGCAGCCACAGCAACAAAACCACAACAGCAGTAGCTCCTCTCTCTCGAACAGCAGGCAGAGTAGCACCAGCAGTTTACCTCCTCAGCATCCAGTGATGCCCGCATCATCCATTCAGCGGCAAATAAGACCTGACTCCTTACCCCTGAGAGGAAGCAATGGACCCCAACTGGGATACACTGACAGCAATACCTCACATAGACCTACAGCATCCACCATGCCCAGATCGCAGTCCAGCATCGGAAATCCAACAGCCTATGCTAGCCAGCAACATCAACAACAACAGCAACAATCCTTGACTCCAAGTACGACTCCAGGCCCCCACCCTGGTCGAGGCAATGTGTCAGGCCCTCAACCTCACAATGATTTTAGGGACGCTTCAAAAAACAAATTTCACACGGGACAAAACGCTCCCCCCCATTCTAACTACATGCATGCTAATAGAGACTCGTCTCATTACCAAAATCCGGGGCATGACCCCAGGCTTGTTCGAGCGGGAAGTGAACCTCCAGATTTTCCTTCGCCGTCCCGGCCAACTTCCTCTGTCCATCCAATCCGTAACCAGGGTGACTTCCATACCGGGGGTCAAGGTTACCCACCCCCTCCACACTCTGCCACTTCTCACAACCCCCCCAGGAGCCATTCCCAAGGTCCCCCAGTAAGTCGTTCCCACCCAGGGCCCCCATCCCACATTGGACCACACCAACATTATCCCACTTCCAGTAACAGCAGCAGCAGCAACGGCCCTCTCAGTCCACAGGACTCTAGTTCGCACTACACCAACCCGCAATCCAAGGCTGCTTACCAGCACCACAATAGCACGAGTGGGAATCCTCCGCCATTGTCATCTGTTCAACATTCCATCCAGCCACAAATACGATCTCAGGGTAAACCACTGCCTCCATCCAATTTCCATCCAGACTCTTCGGTGCAAGGTCATCATAGCCGACCGCCATCCAATCCTGGCATGAGGTCACCGGCAGAGGTCATGGCACAGGACCGCGGTGCTGCTGGCCTTCCAGACACAAGCTCCCTTCCCAACCAGCTGAAACCATCAATACAGCCGCAACAACATCAACAACAACATCAACAACAACAACAGCAACTGCAACAACGTGATGAAGGGGAAGGGGCAGCGCCTCCACCCAAAGGGGCCAATTCTATTTGGTACGAGTATGGATGTGTGTGAAACGATCATTGATTCCACTTTCCAGATATATCACCACATATTTATTTTTGTATAACAAGCACTTACTCTTTCACCTCTTCTCAAAGGCCTTAGACATTTTTGAGAGAGATAAAGAAAAAATATGTAATTTGTCTAATAACTCTTTTTACTTCTCTGATATTCTAGCATTAAATACTTACCACTACCTATCTCTAACCATCACATGCACCAGTTTGAATGTAATTGCATTATTTATTTAAGACTATATTGCGCTTTTCTAAAAAGACTATTATTGGTCTTTCTTTCTTTTTTTTCTATTCTTATTCTTTTATCGGACTTTTCTAGAAACTGATAAACAAAATCCATTCTGAGATCAAAACTGAATTTGTCCTGGATAATTCATTTGTGCTTTAAATGTTCGAAGATAGAACCTTTTGCTCGAAATAAATTCTATCAATGGATGTTTTGTTTTTGTGTGGTCAACAGCACAAGTATTTCACTTCATCTACCAATAAACTTGCTCAAACTTTATACAATAACAATGATTATTAATGTCTTGTGGTTGATTTACTTTTGATTTTTCGTAAACCATTCCAGAGTGTTGTAACAGTGATATAATTCATTAACAGCACCACACTCGCCCTCTGTCTGCTAGATGGTAGTCAGTGAGATGAACAGTATTGGTTTTCAGCTCTGTGTGATAGGTTAAAAAATATCAGTGAAAATATCGTCACATATTATGACATGAGGACTTAGGACAATTTCAACTGAATGTTTCTACCTTTTTTTTCACTGGAGGACTTAATTTTGTTTGGTGTCATCATTTCTTTATTGAGAGGCTGTGTTTCTACTGCTATTGACCAAAATATGTTGTTGAGCTCTTTCATGCCTTGTTTGTGCCACTGCAAGCATTCTCTATTTCTCTCTACTAACAGAGCACCTTGAAGTTTGTTTTCAAAAATGTATCCATACCCTGTTCTTTTTTTTATGAGTGAAGAAATATAGAATGCATGAGAAAAAATTCGTAAAAGTTACCTTCAATAAATCCAATAAAAGGAGCATCCAATATCATTACTATTCTTTATTCATTCAATAATGTTCATTAGATTTGAGGTTTTGTTTTTAGTTCTTGTTAGTTCAATTGATAGCTGAGATTTATGTATGTTCTAATACATTAATTTTATAAGTTGCATTTGGTATTCAACATTTGCAGTTAGTTTTGGATTAGAATCAAAGATTTAAAAGAGCTGCGAATTTACTTTTTGTTGTTTTACTTTTAATGAGAATATTGAGAACAAGAGAAAATCAAGAAAGATAGTTCCTTCTAACGTTCCTTCTCTTTCTCAGTTTGTTATTTGACACACAATTTTTTTCTGTTTTGATACGGCCACTCCCACAACCCTTTGCATTGAGTCAATGATTTTTGAAGCATGACTCTTACTATCTACGTTTTACTTCTCTTTATTCGGCAGGCGACCTCGTTGGTCATGACCTCTGACCTTGTGCAGAAACTTGCATGTCAAGGTCATTTGCATGTGAGGAACAAGTGTGCTAACAATTTTACAATTTCCCAAAATTTTTCCCTTACTTTTCACCTTTTTTATTCAGTATCTTATTTTCTTTCTTTCTTTCTTTTAAAGCTCTGTTTGGCTGTTGCCTTGGTTTCTATTTTTACTCAGCCCCCTTTTCACTCATTAATTAATAGTATCTCCCCCTGTTATCCCCCCAGCACTTTTTGTGTTTCAGATAATGTATAAGGGATAAAAATGCAAAAGAATATATAGGAGTTTGAATTTGAGGAAATTGATATTTTGAATATAACACAGTGTGGGTTTTTACGGATAAATGAATCAAAAGTAAGAGAAAGAGCTTCATGCTCTTTGGGGGGGGGGGGGGGGGGGGGGGGGGGGGGGGGGGGGGGGGGGGGGGGGGGGGGGGGGGGGGGGGGGGG
>JAUEKY010189851.1:0-16082 GCA_031833965.1 Scyllaea pelagica
GCGGGTTCAATTCCCACACCGCGACATATTTAGTCATAAAAACGTATTTTAGCAGCTGCCCGCCTGGTGCTCGGCATTATGGGAACAGTGCTAAGACTGGTTGGCCTGGTGTCTATATTTTGTGACTGGATGAGATATTCATGTAAATTCTCCATTTATCTCTGTGTGGCAGCATGTTAACATGTCCTGAGTGCTCCACCGGCGATGTGACCTAAACTGTGTAGAAACAGGTGTTAAACCAAAAAGTTTGAATATTTGAACGTATTTTAAAATTAATGTGAATGTTTAGCAAATATGGAAATGTTTTCTTTCATGTTCTTCAGGTCTGGAGTGATGCCGCCACCCAGATATTTTACTCCCTGTCGGCCTGTGCTGGGGGCTTGATTTGCATGAGCAGTTTTAACAAATTCAATAACAACTGCCATAAAGATGCGGTGGTGGTCGCTCTCTTGAACTGCTCGACGTCCATATTCGCTGGTTTTGTGATATTTTCCATTCTTGGCTTCATGGCTAAGGAGAAAGGGATGGATGTTGGGGATGTAGCCAAAGGAGGTGAGTGGGGGGAGTCTGACTTGTTTAGTAATTCAAATGAATTGAATTTGAAATCACAGCAATCATTTATTGGTAGTAGATGTTTAGCTAAATCAAAATGATGCCAGTATTTTTGAAAATGTTGATATTGATATTTGTGGATTGATTAAGTTGTTGTTCAGGAATGTAAATGAAATGAACTTGAAATCATAACAATCATTAATTAGTGGTAGATATTTAGCTATATCAAAACGATGGCAGTATTTTGAAAATGTTGATGTTGATTTTTGTGGATCAAATATGCTATTGATATCACTTGAATTATTGAGGAGTTGCTTTTAATGAGGCTGGGCAAAGTATAATGACCTCAGGACTTCATGGAAAATAGATATACACTGTAAGGTAGAAAAATGATAATAGTAAGATCTTGATGATAGCAAGAAAAACCCGTGCTGCTTTCTCTAATGAATATATCAAGGAATGCATTGTTTCAATAGTTTTCAGAAGCAGTGATCTTTAATTTGTATTCATATGCCAAACTTAGAATTTTTGTTTGATACCTTTACAAGTTTTGGAGAGAGCAATTAGCATGTTTTGGCCATCTTCACTCTAAAAGATAAATTTCTCATAGTAAGCACATGTGAAATCGTTCACAGCTGTCTCTAACAGTATTTGAAAGAAAAGATGAAATGCATCAAAATTAAGTGCTTGGAATGTGCACAGTGGCTTAGTGGCAGAGAATATAATTTTGTCGTCATGGCCTTGGAACGAAATCCACCAGAAATTCATCCCAGCTTTCTTCTCCCCGTGTTTCCTTTTCTCTCATCTCAATGTTTCATTCTGTTTCCATTTGATATTGGTTCCGATCTGACTCTCAACTTTCTGTTGTCGGGGGGGGGGGGGGGGGGGGGGGGGCCCCCCCCCCCCCCCCCCCCCCACCAAAAAAAAAAAAAAAAAAAAAAAAAAAAAAAAAAAACTCAACACCAAACCACCCAAATGCATTAAGACAGAAAAGGGGGAAAAAAAACAACCAACACTCCAGCTGCATAGAAGTCTCTATACATTTGTATATACTGTGTTAATCATCCTTTGTTACCACGGGTTGTAGTAGTATGCTGATTTTGATCTTTCTCTTGGCTGCAGGTCCTGGCCTGGCCTTTGAGGTCTATCCCGAGGCCTTGTCCAGAATGGTGGTGGCTCCCATGTGGGCTGTGTTCTTCTTCTTGATGATGGCAACCCTAGGGTTTGGCTCACAGGTAGAGTATATCCTGTTCAAATTTCACTAATTTATAAACAGCATTTTTTTTTAAATCATTATATTAAAATCATTATCATATCCTATGTGTCAGCTAAAAGTTGCACTTGTAAAAGCTATGAGATTGACAAAGTTTTAAAGAGAGCCGATAAAGCTGATTTGGTTTTTAAGCTCTTCTTATTTTTCACTGTATCAAACTGAATGTGAAATTTCACACAGAGTCTTAGCGGCCAAATCACATCAACTTTACGTTTTTTACATCAGTAGCATTTGAAATCACTTCTTGTATAAAAATATTATTGTTGATTTGGTATATATTTTGCTTCAGATAATGGATCTTTAATGAAAATTTCAAAACAAAAATACTTTCTTTCTATCGTGACAGTTTTCATTGGTGGAATGTGTGATGAGCTCACTCTTAGATGAATTCCCATCTCTCATGTCAACTGCAAGACGGACTATTGGGTTCCGAATCTGTATGGTGATTCTAGCTTTCCTTCTTGGTCTTCCCATGGTGTGTGGAGGAGGTATTTATCTCCTGGAGCTGGTGGACTACAGTGTTGGAGGCTTCCCCTTGCTGATTGTTGGTGTGGTGGAATGTGTTGCTTTGAATTGGATCTATGGTAAGCTGATACCGTTGTTAAAGGGTTGGAGGAAACTAAAGGCTATATAGTTCTAAGTAAATGGTGATGGTAAAAATCTGCTCAGCTTTGAAAATAGTAGTTGTTTGTTTCATTATTCTTGTAACTTTTGTTTTTGCTGCTGCTGCTGCTGTTTTTGTTGCTGCTTATTCCTTTTTTCCCTATAAAGTATGAGGTCTTAACAGTGCAATGTCATTCTCATGAAGCAACAGATCCAGTTCAGTTGGACTACTCCTGAGAAGAGAGCTATGAGAAGTAGCAAGCCCCCTAAGAGAGGAACAGTGTTAGAAAAATTGTAAATTGACCCATAACTAGCTTTAACCATTGATTCACAATTATTCTAAGTCCACAAAGTTCTGTTTCTTTCCAAGTGTTGAAATCTTGAAGTGCCGAAATGGTAGTAGGTTGCTTTACTTCCAATTATCAATCCACTCACTTAAGCTGTTCCAATATATATTTTTGAAGACCCCTTAGAATTATAGATAAGACCCAGATTTAATCAGTCTTTAAAATTATAAAAGATATTGCCTCAGGTTTGGACTCAGGGTCCTTAGATGCCCTGGGTTAAAACCCAATAAACAATATCAGAACTGATGATGATGTTGATGTTGATGACAATGATGATAATGATAATGATAATAACAATAATAATAGTAATAATAATGATAATAATAATAATATAATGAAAATAATAATAATGAAAAGAATAATGATGATAATAATGATGAAAATGAAAACAATATACTAATTGGTAACAGTAGCAGAATATCATAAAACATACACATAATTACATACATTTTAAGAAAACAATATCATAGTATGTAATGATTAGTCAAAGTCATATATATCACCATGAAGATCTGTATCAACAGAGTTCTATATCTTATTTGTTTTCAGGATTTGATCGTTTTTGGGGTGACATCAAAATGATGATAGGAGAGAGGCCCAAGAAGTATTGGAAGTTCTGCTGGTTGATTCTGTCTCCTCTTGTTATTGTGGTAAGTAGCTTCTTTTCAAAGAAAAGTTTCAACCTCAAGACTGAACTGCCCAGAGTTTTAAAAGCTTGGATATGGTACACAAACTGTTAATACTCTTAAATTCTGTCTGCCTCAACTTAAGAAAAAAAAAACAAAATACTGCATAACATATATCAATGCTTCAGGATTTTTGTATCATGTATTCCTTTTCATTCTATTAGCTGTTTTTATTCAAGAATTGGGAGATTGTGGTATGAATAATATTTTTGTTTTAGTTGATTTAGTTCTGTGTGAGCTGGAGACTGTAATTATTTTAAGACACGTTATTTTGCCACACTATAAATGATTTTATCAACAATTACCATTATTATGATAAGATCTTGAATTGTTCTTAAGTTTTTTTTTCAAAGTACCTTTAGAATTGAATTTTTCCAAGAGAGCCTTTCTTGAATCCCCTTATTTCAGCTGATGCATGGAAAATCAAGTAACATGGAAAAAGCTACAACAACATTGCTTTCTTTTCCTTTGTAAGAATTATGTATTTTTATCCACTCATACCGTGTCTCTTGCAGTTGACAACCATCCTGAACGTCATCTTTTACAAAGCTCCTACTCAAAACAGCCGCCCATTCCCTGCATGGGGAGAGTTTTTGGGATGGATGATTGTCCTGTTCCCAATCTCTTGCATCGTTCTATGGTTTGCCTACTACTACTGCAAAAAGGGAGGCTTTAGGGTAAGTAAGAATATTATCACTTGTGAATGTAATTGATTGCTTTGAAATAAAGTCAAACAGCAGTGTGTGGAAAACACCCTTTAAAAAGAAATAAAGCAAAATATTTTAGATCCAGATGTCTATATCCATTTTTCTGTAATACTTGACATAGTATAAAAATTCCTTGTTTTCCACATGTGACAAACTTTAATGACAGTGCTTTTGAATAATGGTCTAATGACCAAATCAGTCTTTGGAATAGGCTATCTAATCACATTTCCCATTCTACACAAGTTGAAATGAGTACTTAGCTGTCAACACTGTTGTCCATGTCGGAAAAATATGTACAAACACGTCTCATCTTATTTGTTGCATGTTTCTTTAGGCTTGCCCCTCCCTATAATTTCATCAAAGCAGTTTGATGGGTCTAAATTCATTATCTCTTTTCCCACAATGACACTGATTTTTAGTCACATAATTTTAATTACACATTTCAAAAAATACTTTTTCAAGACAACAAAGGGAAATTTCACAGCAAGTCCTCCAACGTTTCTTTTTATATACTTCTTCCAACAGTTGCTGAAGATGCGAGCCATGCCTCTACCTCAGTGGGGCCCAGCTTTGGCTGGCAACCGAAAATCCCGATACTCTCCAGAGGTCCAGAGCAAAGAGACCTTTGGTACAGTGGAATACCAGATGGGAGGAAACATTTACAGATCCCACTTGGATGTGCACGAGATTGCCAAGCTTCTCTCCGCAAGTCGTACCAGTATCAACACACAAATAACTCCAGCAGGATCCACAACGACATTGAATAAGACAATGAAGAAGGCATCAAAGGCATCGTTACTCTCTAACGGGTCAGCCCCTACCCCTGCCTCAGCTTGGGGAAGCAATGTCTCTGTATAAGTGGCTTACACCGAGTGTATCCAAGGTTTATCACATAAGGCAAACAGATAAGATTGAACTGGTTGAAATAAAAGAGAGATTAGTTCTTCCCACTGTCCAATGCCCATCTGTTTGTTGCTTTGGAGTTGTTAACGAGCTCTTGTGCTCTATGTGGGTCAGTCTTGCAGGAAAGGGAAAAGGCCAGGAGACGGACAACCTGATAAAACAGCTTGGTGAGGGGACACCCCCCTCATTCATCTCTGGCACAGTGAATTGGATCCCTGCTTGCTTACCTGAACGTTATGGCCTACAGCAAAGCAATTGAAAAATCAGATTCATCCCATTTTAAAAAAAAAAAGAAGAACAAAAATGCAATCAAGGAAGATTAGGTTTTGTAGCACGAGCATCAAAAGTACACATGTGTACTTGGCACAAGCTTTCACCTATGTGGAGCTTAATTAACTCTTGTGAATTGTATCACATTTGAACAAGAAATCCTGCCCTGTGGAGGGAACTTTTCTATGCCAATTTTGGTTTGAGATATTTCCACTCAGCTGTAAACTGAAATGAAGATTTTTTTTATGAATTTTTTAACATGATTGAGTGGTGACAATTGAAAAATCATTCAATTGATCACTTAACAGATTTCATTTTTAACATTGAAAAAGGCTCTCAGTTTGTGATATAGAGATTTGAGTACTTTGTTATTAGATTTTGTTAGCAGCATAGTATTACTTCACCAGAGAAGCTAGATTTTGTTATTCATTCCAATGAAACAGGATATATTGTATGCCTAATTGTCGGCAAACCTTGGAGACACCGCCACTTTGTGATCTTTATACTGAATGAGTAATGTTTTAAGAGAGAAGGAAGAAAGTAACATTAATTGAGGCTTGAGCCAGTCGCTTGTAACATATTTGTTTGAGTTTTATCCTTCTTAAAGTGCTTGCTGTACAAATGATTGAACTGTCCCATTGTTAAGAAAGAAACATTGTTACTTCAAACTTGATTAGCATACGCTCATATTATAACCCAGTGTCATTTGATTTTCTTATCTGGATCTGGCCAGTGCATTTATCAGACACCCTTGTTGTATTTCTAATTTAACTCAGCATTTATTTTTTTTTTAAAAGAGGCATGCAATCCATATAATAAGTACATTTTTGTTCTTGTATAAACTTTGTCAGAGGATTTATAGATTGACTCAAATCTCCCATTTCTACACACGTTTGTGCATATTAGACACTTTCTTTCAGTACAGTCCCCCTCCAAATTTTATTTAGATGGCAATATGCTAAACTTTTTGTTGACAGAAGTGTTGATAGCATGGATCAAAGCAAAAGGAGAAATTAAAACAAACCAAAATAAGATGAAAATTGCATATTTCATCTTTTTTTTCTAGTTTAAGCCTTTGATTTGCTTTACTTCATTTTTATAGAGGAGGCAAAACTGTTAGCAGTGAATTTAACAACTGCTTGATCTTTGAACTCTTTTGGCACGTTTTAATAGGTGTGGCATCATTTATGGTTTTATGTTTTCAGTTTGATAAAGAATGAATTGACAATCCATTGAAATTTGCAAAATCATATACAGATTGATTGGAAAGACTGATCTAGGTCTTTTTTTTATTAGGTTAAAAAAATTTTTTTCAATGACAAATTACAATTGAAAGATCTATTTTTTTATTTTTTGATGGAATTTTTTTTAAGAAAAAAAATCAGAGAAATGAACCTGTTTGAAATAAGGGTTGTTCTCTTTAAGGACACTAGATGCTTTCCAGCGGGGAAAAATAAATGTGAATGAGAGATGGTATGACATGATCACCAAATATTTTGCTTACAACTGTATCAGATGAACACTATCTTGTTATGGTCAAGAACACACCTGTACCGAATACTCGAAAAATTACACCAAATGTTGTCCAGATGCTCATATGGTTGTGCTCTTCCATCTGTTATGAATTTTTTATGATCAAAGTCGTCGCTTTCATGTCAATAACCCCATTGTTAGTTCACTGGTCATGGATAGTTTTGCAAATTTCATTTGATTCTAAGTCTATGTTGGGCAAGTTAATTGCTTAGGACGCAATTCTATGTGATCTCCTGCAAAACAAAAGTTTCAGAATTTTTTCCCTTGTCATAAAAAGGTAAATAAAAGAAATGCTGGTGTTAATCTTTTGATGATAAATGATTGTGCCCTTTAGATTTATGCTAAGGTTTTCATTGAAACATTTTGTTTATGGAGGCATAAGAAAAGTGAGGATATATTTTTGTTTATAGGTCATGCCAACTCAGTGAAAGAAGCAATATGCTGAAACATTTTTTGACAATGTCATGTACTTTTTGAACAACAGCCAAGGGCCATTTGTATCAAGCTGTTCATTTTTCTTTATCAACATTTTGTGTCATGGATATCCTGTCAAACGAAATAAGTTCATTATGCTTTTTTAATCTATTTGTCATAATTCTATGGTTCCTCCTTTCAACAGTTTATTACTGTAGGGTTATGTGCTCCCAACTCCAAGGTAGCTAGCATTCATTGAATTTCTTTTGAGTTAATCTTTACTTCTTCAAGTTTTCTATAGATTTCCTTAAAACATTATAAGGCTACTTTTTTCCACCAAATTTAGATTAGGATGAATAGATTCTATTGATGTAAAGTATAAAAGGAGTTAGAACTCAAGTGAATTGGTAAGGACTGGTTGCAGGATTTACAGTTTTCATTTAGGATGTCTGTCAGGTTTTTCTTTTTGTTAATTTTTAATAAAAGGAAATAGTGATATACAGCATATGCAATCATTTCATAATCATTGTATGTTGAACATGTGTTTTAATTAGCTTGATACACTTTCTCTCCTGACAGTAGAAATAGAATAAATTCTATGAACAGAATAACTACAGCACAAAATATCTGATACAAACCTGATAATATCAGAGAAATAATCGTGGCGTATAACCTCTTCAGCACTGAATCATCTTTTATGTATAGCCATTACAAGTTTGTTTTTTTTATCTAATCATTCTATATTACACCTTCTTTAAAAGAACCACACTGTTTTGTTTTTTATTTTCATTATGTTCAGTTTAGAGATAAATTACCCAGCTACAAGTACAATATAGAGAAGTACACGAAAATGTTCTCTATTTCTTTTCTTTACTTTTAAAACATGCTGCTGTTATTAATCTCTTTATCTAGTCAGTACGATAGGCCAGAGAATGCTTCTTTGAAGAGCGAAGCCCTCCAATTTGTTGATGTTTTGTTGCTTTCTTTCATAGGTTTATGTACATAAATATAAATAAGCTCATGAACAGTAAGGTTTATCAATACAGTGGAGAGATTAGCGAGCTGACCACAGTTCCTCTCCTTCTATTTTTGTATTCAAGAACCATTTTAACATTGATTGAGATTGGTTATAAGTTTGACTTCTTTTTTCACATCTGTTTACTCTTATTCTTCATTATTTGTGTTAGCAAAAAGCTCTTGTTTTTTTCCTGTAATTTTTATGCAAATATTATAGCCTATGAATGGGGAATGTTGTTATCATTATTGAAACCTATTCTAACATGAAAGGATTTCAAGATGCTTGCAGTGTCACGTTTGGGTCTGTTAAAAGCTTTCATGTAATAAAAGCTCTCAAGGGAAGATTGACGCAGACTTGTCTAGCTTGGTTACCATTGAAAAGCATTTCTTGCACACATATTATGTATTGATGTATGATGTAATTATCATGTACCTTTGACTTGCCTTTAGCATAGCTAAACCTGTTCATCCTAATTTAGCAAACTTTGTCTGTTATTTACTCCTCACGTACCAATGATCATTGCATCGATACATAAGTTCAAAGCAATCCACTATGTCGGTTTAATATGTAATGTTTGATTTGTTGTTTTGGAATGATCAATTAATCATGTACTAGTTGTGAAAGAGACGTGGAGAACTATGGTAAGTTTAAAAAGAAATGACAAAATACAAAGAGCTGGAGAATAGATTAAATATTTTGAGAGTCAGGGAAGAAAGCAGAGTGTTTCAGGCAGCAAGAGAGAATAAGAGGGAAAGAAGAAGAGTGAGAGAGAAAGTGTCATGTTCTTTATTTTTTTTCATTTTTAGTTTGACTTAGTGATCTCCAATGAAGCAACTGCTGATTAATATTCCTTAGCTTTATCTTAAGTTTTGTTCCCTATTGCTGAGCTGAGATTATCTTGATCTTGGTTCACTTCTCGGATTTTTTTTTTGGTTTAAAAACACAAGCACACACCACACGCACACATATACTTGCATACACAAACACAATACACACCTAGACAGACCCCCACACTTACATAAACATAGCACACACACACACACATACACACACACACACACACACATACACACACAGAGCATAAGCACACATCAAACAAATCAAAATACTTGCATGCACACACATGCATAATATTGACATACACGTTTAACACAAGTACACACATACACATACACACACACAATCACACACGCACACACATGTACACAGAAAGAAATTGACAATGTTTTTTTTCTAATAATCAGTGTTTGCATAGAACATTTTAGCCCTGTCGTCTGTGATTGAATTTTCACAAATGTTTGTAACATAATGTAATATAATTAATGTCCATTTTATTATGATTTATATAAATCAAACTATTTCTTCAATGTGTTGAACAAATTTTAAGCTTATATTGTCTTTGGATATACTGGCACAGTTGGCTCAACAAGTAGGGCATCTGCTTTGTAACCAGTACATCTCGGGTTCCATTCCTCAAGTGAGCCATACCTAAATCACAAAACTTGGTGAATTAACAACTGTCCAAAGAGCTAAGATTGCACTTCCCAGTGTCAGTGTAGTCTAATGTGATTAGGTGCAAAAGTCGAGTGAGCCTTCTATTCATCTCTGTGTGGCAGCACATGAAATTGTCTGGAAACTTTTACTTTGACAAAGCCTATGCAGTGTTAGAAAAAGATATTAAACAATAATGTGTTACTTTTTTTTCAATCATTTGGCTTTACTAAACCATCATTTCAGCATGGCTACAGATGTTATGTTAGAATTAAAACTGAAAATAATCATCGCTTTACACACAATTCTTGTAGTAAATAGACTCTAGAGAATGTTCATTCAACAGCCCTAAATTCATGAAATATGATATAAATTTCCTATAAAGAGTCATGTAATGATGAAAGATAAAACATAATGTCCATTAACTTTCACTTAGAACAGCAGGCTGTGAGTAATGGTTGTCATGCAACTTCACAAGGTGTTCATTCTATTCCACAGAGCAATCATTAATATTTTATTGTTCTTGCTGTGCAGTTTTGTGCCATACATTTCAATCACAGTTTGAAACCTTAAGCAAACTCATTTTGTATTATGATGCTTCGTGTTTATGACATTTACATTCATTGTATTATTTTTCAGATAAACGTTGATCTACTTTATGTCACTTTTGTCTTATGTTTAATAAACTGTCTGTGTGAATAGGCTTCTTTGTTTTAATTTGAAAAAATTGTCCACATTATTTGGAAAACATTGAAAAAGTCTTGAACGAATGATATAGTTGAGATTGGTTACATTCACTTGAAATGTAAATGGTGTAGTTTGTACTTGGCAATCCTTCAAATTATGCTCAGCATGAATTGAATGTCTTAGATGATTTCTGTGTGACGAATATCTAAATCTACAATACTTGTGCATATTTATTTTTCAGCAACACTTGGTCTTTATGCTTGTGGTGTTAGCAGCATATTAATATAGTTAGAGAGAAACACTGTCTGAGATTGACTAATAAAGTATCACTACTACTCTTGTTATTGGGATTAGGGAAAAGGGGGGAGGGGGTGGTATCTAATGATTATGAGGTGTCAAGAGAGAAAAAATTGATAATAAAGGGAAAAGAAAAAAAAAGTAGACTGTGTTATCTAAAAGGTCCAAAAATTTTGGGCAGCCAGACTTCGAGAATATGACTTTTAAAACCAAATTGAAAAAAGAAATTAATGAGACATTCAATATTGCATTTTCTTGTTGTGAAAAAAGTGATGGAAAGAATATTTATCACTCAACTTTAACTGATTAATAAGACATCCATTAAAAAGTGCAGTTATTTAGAGAAACGTATGCCATGCTTTATTCAACTATTGCATATGATTTTTTTTCTTTCAAAGAAACTAGATAGCTGTCATCATTCCAAATGTATAAGCCTGAGGCTTTCATTGCTTCTTGCAAGCCTTTGGTACTGATGAAGCTGGCGTTTTATTTGATAAGATACTATAAACCATTTTATCAATTTCGAGAAGAGTTATAAAGTGGAATCTATGAGATGTAAAAGATAAATATATACCCAAATCACAAAGTTAAAATATCTGTTGCAGGAGAGAAAAAAATTCAGGGAACCAAATAGATGGATATGCAGTACCTATCTTTCCCCGTTAATTGGTGTTAATTAGTTTAATTTTTGTCAAAATGTTATTTTAATGACTATGTAATTTCAAAGGTGATACCCGTATTTTTATTTTTAAAAACAATCGTAGGGCTAAAAATCCTGAAAATCAAATGAATGTCAAACAGGTGTGAATTATTTGTTTAAAGAATATTGTCCTCAGGAATTACTTTACACTGTAAGTTATCTTGATAATCAGAGAATAGTGATTTCAATCACTGCATTTAGCTTTCTGTAATGATGCAAAGTGCAATTTGGATTTGTTGTCTCATTCTAAGATACTTCAAAATTATCCAATATTTCATTCATTTTAACAACATAACAGAGAACATGTGATTTCATTCCTTCATTGTGATTATTGAACAATAGATGTATATAATATTGTGTTAGGCTGCATATTTATTTGAGTCACTGAAGAAATAATTCTGAACAAATTTTGAGGTGGGAACAGTTTCAGTATTATATCATAATTAGAGCTTGCAAATTTGACTTAGAAATAAGAGACATAGACATGATGAGATCAGAATGTGTTAAGTCAATAAAGTCTTTGAATACTTTCTTTCAGCAGTCACCTTTTTCCTCTTTTAATGGTATTTCAGTGTACAAAATCATTTAATGAGATTTGAAAAAGACATTTAATAAAGAAAAACAAAAACAAAAGCATTTTTCCTACAGGAGTTAGGTTTGATAGGATTTACTTTTCCCTTTTTTCACTTTATTAAAACGTTCATTAATCTTTATCACATCTGCAACATGTTTTGATGTGTTGGTGCAAAATATAGAAATATTACTAGTGTGTAATTCCTATCAATATAGCATTCATATGCGCTATGAAGCCAGACAGTTATGAGTTATATTATGATCATGAAAACTGTGCGACTCAAAACCATTTGCTTACACGTGAATTCTTTCATATTGTTGCATGAAATACATAGGCCTTAATAAGCATTTCCTTTTCCTTTTCCCTTGTACAGAATATTTGTTCTTGTGTAAATTACTCTGATCATGCTTACTTTAATATTGTTTTGCTGTTACTTACTTACATGTCTTAGAAATGGTATGCAGCAAAGCCTCTGCAATGTTGCTGTTACTTACTTTCATGTTTTGTAGCCAAAACTCCCTATCCCCTGCTGGTCACGTAGGATACAACTGCTGCGAGTCATAATACAAGTTGATTTGTGTGCCAGAAACCAGCATTTCAACACAGTTGTTACCAGCATTTTGTATTGCAGGGCTTACTGACCAAAGGATGAAATGAACATTAGGCAGGCAACGAATTCCTTTCAAAATGCCTTTGGGAAAACTTGGATTATGTTTCCTTTTTTTCAAAAGATGAAGTCATTTGTTTCATTTGATCTTATCTCTTGGTTTATCCGAAGAAAGAAAAAAGGATGGGAGAGACTTTGGTGGGTTCTGTACATATTATTAAGATGTTCTAAAACCTCTGTTCTGTACCTTGAAGAATAGGATCATGACACATCATTTGACAGTTTGCAAAAGTGCTTTCTGCTTAGTCATATTTAGGTGTTGACAATGCAATCATATGTATGTGTGTGTGTGTGTGTGTGTGTGTGTGCGTGTGTGTGCGTGTGTGTTTATATAACATATTATTTATTTATTCATTAATCCACTAGAGACTGTTTCATAATATCAGGCTCCCTTTATTTGTTTATTGGTTGAGCTTTTCATGCTTTGTACCACATCAATCAAGTATATATATATATTTGGAGAGTGAGCAATTTGTTGTTGATCTCTCTTTCATGACCTGTTTACATTGTGAGTTATGTAATGCACTGCTTATGAAATGACAATGCCTGCACAGAGTGGTTGCAGGGGATAATATTTTTGTTGAGATAAAACTTATTTAAACCAATGTAACAAATCTGCCATTGTTTTGTTAATAAAGTAATAACCTTTATTAACTTCCCACTCTCAAATAAGTTTTATTTTAAACTTTCAAATGTGTGATTCTTATTTTCATTAGGAGTCTAAACAAAGATTTGGCAACAGTTATGTTTGTTGTTTTGGCCATTTTCCAGTAAAGTAGATGTTTCAAAACATTTTTTTCAAATCAATGTGGATTTTTATTTTTATCGCTTGTCCCTGTGCATACAAAGCAAAGACTGAGTTGTTACTTTGAAAAAAAATGCTTTAACTTAAACGGGCCACTGTGACTTGTGATTTGTCTATCCATGGTGTAAGATAATTACTGATGATCATGTATTTATTGTGTTGTTTCAATGTAGTCAATTATGTCCTTGTAGTTGACAGACTTGTTGATTTGTTGTAGATTATAGCCATAACTGCCATGTCAGTCCTTCACCGAAGCATTCCGGGTTTCATTTGGTTGCAAACATTGTAATGTGCAGTCCATTTAGAGTTTATTTTCAGGAATAAATGTATGAAAATCAAGATTGATTGCTCTTTTTGAATAAAAAAAAAAAAGTCCTGGCGTCATGGTTGGAGGGAGGGGGGGGGGGGGGGGGGGTAGGGGAGGAGCTTGAGATGAAACAAACCTAGATCAATTTTTATTTCCTGATGATATAAATTCATTACATTCAGATTTTAAGGGATTTCTTCTGTAGCTATTAAATTTTCAATACATCTTATTAAGCAATCAATGATATATGAAATAATCACAGGAGTGAATTCATGAAACCATTGCTGTCATTACTTTGACTGATTAAGATTAGACTGAAGAAAGAAGTTTAAACAACTATGATGTGGGTGGGTGTTTGAAGTTCTGTTAACCACTTCAAGCACATGATGATTGTATACCATTTGAGAGAGAGACGAGGAGAAAGAAAAGGAGAGTTGAGAATGTCAATTTAAAGTTTACAGCTTCATATAGTTGAATAGTACATCTGAAGTTATCAGTGAACTCGAATCGACTGCTTTTCATGAACTATAAATTAGCTGCATTAAACAATGATATTTTACCCAAATGTTGTGTGGTTTTTTTTGTGTATTAGCTTTGGTCAAGTCATTATCATGGTTGTGTATTGTTGGGTTGTTGTTAACCAACACTGTTGGCTCAAGGCTTTCAGTGTCTGTTGTGGAGCTGAAAGGTTGTTAATTCAATCGCTGGCTGTGCCATGACTGAGACATACAGCCAGATTAACAGTGGCCCTACCTAGAATTCAGCACAATCAAAGACAGTGCAAAGACTGGTTGCCTTAGTATCAATATGATGTGAGTGGGTGAAATATTTGCATTATAAAAATTCTTTACATAGAGAGAATAATCTCTCTTTTGAATAAAAGCCTTGCCACAAGAATCATCCTTTACAGTTTTGAGGCATGATAGATAACAAAACCAGAGGAAAGTAAACTTTACTGCCGCCAGATTTAACAAGCTTGAGTCTCCCCTTAGTTCTTGTGAACAATTGTTCTACTTAATACATTAAATCTCAACTCTCTCCAAGAAAGACCAGAAAACACGTATCATGACCTGTTTTGGGTTCTTTATTAAGAACACTTAAAGCACATTTTTTTAGATAAAGGGAGCAAAGTTCTGGTACTTACAATAGCATTTTTCAAAAAAGAGCCAATTAATGCGGATAACTGCCTGATACAGAAGAGAACTCTATTTCCTATGGGTCATTGTAAACGTGCTTTTTGGATTAGTGACACGATTATGACAAAAGCTCTTACAAGTTTTGGGAAGGGTTGAGCACATTTGCAGCAGTATAATGTTCTCCGAAGGTTAATGGTGTACACTGGAACCTCGCTATACCGCCAACCTTGAGACCCTTAGAAATCTGGCATTATAGACAAATTGGCATCTTAAGGAAATGGGGGCCTTATAAAAAATGTTTATTTTCCTGATTGATTAAGCCACAACAAGTTGTAGCCTAGGAATTTTGTAAATTCAACAAGCTTGGGTCTCCCCTGAGTTCTTGTGAATACTTCTGATATGTACTTCAGACATTCAATCCCCACACTCCACTATAAAGATCAGAAAGCATAACCTGTTTTTGGTTCTTTATTGAGTAGATAAAGGAGGGAAAGTTCTGATTCTTATAACACCATTTTTTTTAAAAAGAGCTGATTAGTGCAGATATCTGCCTGATACAGAAGAGAACTCCAGTATCTCATTGGTCATTGTAAACGTGATTTTTGGTTCACTGACACGATTATGACAGAAACTCTTACAAGTTTTGGGATAGATTGAGCACATTTGCAGCAGTAAAATGTTCTCTGCAGGTTAAGGGTGTACACTGGAAACTCGTTATACTGCCCCCATGTGACCCTTAGAAATCTGACATTATAGACAAATTGGCAGTATAGTATAGCGAGAGATGATCCTGATGGTCAACATAGAGATTCGCATTTTGCTGCCCTCATGATAGGAGTAAACGGCAAGGCGAGATGTAGAAAAAGTAGGAATGGAGGAGTCTGGATGACAATCGTATATTTTCCTAGTGTCAAGTCGGTGAATTCATAAGTGAAGAGGTGGGAATGGAGTTTATTTTACCTAAATAGTCTTGAACTGGTGGTATAACGGGAAATATCTTTTATGTCAACTTAAGGTATGTACCCTGTGAAGTACTGGCGAATGGTGGATGGCGGTACAACGGGTTATTTCACTGCTTTTATATAGTAAGAACCGTACCTCAGCAAAAATCA
>JAUEKY010190959.1:0-16028 GCA_031833965.1 Scyllaea pelagica
GGAATTTTTAGATGAAAAAAATCCCTACTTTACCTAGTAGGGATTAAATAAGAACTAATTGATAGTTAGTTTAGATCTAAGTCAAAGACTATCTCTTCGCCATCGCCAACCTCAGCAACGACCAGAGATTCTTGGTACATCTCCATGATGCGGTCATATGCTAGACCTTGGCGTTCTGGATTGGGTTCTTCTGCGCCTTCGCAATCACAACCCTTCATGTATTCGATTAATTCACTTAGCATCACCGTATCATAGACAACATCAGTTAGATACTCTGCCGACTGGTCATTAAGAACCGTATCCTCTAGGTTCTCTAGATTGGCTTGGCGGATACGAGCAATAGTTGACATTGCTAGACAGATCTCACATTCCTCTTCAACGGTGCCCTCTGTAGGGTTTTGGTCTAATTCCTTGACAACTTCACTCATGATAATGTAAGATAGTTTTAGAAAAATTACAAAACTATTCTAACAGGAGGATTAATTGCTAGAATTTTTAATTGCTTCCAACGTACTTTGCACTAGTTTGCATGATATTTGGGAGCAGAATATTAAATTCCCTACAGGCTCTACTTTCCACCTACAAAGTTCTAGCAGGGGATACCACACTGGATTCTTTCAGGCATACCCTGGCATTTCTGTCACTAGGCGGAGTACTAGTTTTAACTGTTAATTAATAAGGAGAAAATATTATGGTTGGTACAGGCATCACGGAATTGTATTTTCTACTCAATCTTATCGGCTTGCAGCCCAAAGGCGCAACCGATAAGGAGGGGGTTGTTAATGATGTAGTCAATCCTACTCAACCCATTGCCCTTAATAGTAAGGAGCGAGGGAGCGGACGTATAGAAAAAGATAAGGAGAATAGTTAATGTCCAATAGATCCCAATATCTCGCGTCTCTATTTAGGCAAGAGATACAAAACACTTTAAGAGTAGATTGTTCTAATATCGTAGAGAACGGCTTAGGCTTTATCGCCTATACAGAATCTAAGAACTGGGGCAAGGTGGTAGTCGAGAAAATTATCGGCGATGGTAGGTACATTTTCAAGACTTCTATACCTGTACAGCCTGATGGCTGTCAAGTTTTTAGTGTGCAAGGACAGGGAAGATCTCTCACGGATGCTATCAAAAATGCATCTGATACCTATATTTGCATCCGCACTACGGGCAAGATGCCAAGTTAATTTGTTAACCAATAAAAGGATAAAAAATGTTTATGGAAAGTCCTAAAATGATAGGCGTTGCAGGCAATAGTAAAATTAAGATAGATGCGGTCCGACATGCCGTTAATTTTCTTGGGCTGAATTACTCAGTTACGGGTATTGGCGGAATATCTGATAGATTCAGTATTGATGAGCAACCTATAGGGTATGCAATGGGCGAACGTGGTGCCGAACTTAGGGTACAAGGAGCTTTTCAAAGGAATCCTAGATTCGATGTCTACATCGGAATCGAAAGCTTTATTGAAGCGTTAGATGGTGGATATTTTGATCGAGCCTATCTGGCTTTATGTGGGAGGAGTCATGACGGGGTACATATCCGTAAAGATTATCAACTAACAGCCTTTTGTAAATTTCCTACCCAAGCTGTATATGATACTGGCAGACTACCAGGAGGTTTCAGCAAGAATACTGTAGGAAAATACATGCAAGATAACGGCATCGTGAAATCAAGCAAAGACCCTCACTATGACTTATGCGGAAAATCACGGGGGACTTTTATCTACGAAGCGGCAGTCAAACTTCTTGGTAGATTGTAAAATGGTTATATGGAAAATATACCAAAGACTCTTTCGTTCATTGGCGAACCTAATGAACGAAAGAAATTAAAAATAGTAAACTCTGAGGGTACTGAAAAAATTGTAACAGATGTTACAATTTTCATGGCTGTGATCCAAAAACATTTGGGTGAGGGATATACATTCATAGAGAAGGAAAGTTAATTTTCATGAAAAGTAAACTGGGGTGGATTCGATCATATCTAGGGCAAAAATTCTTCATACCTGGTAACCCAGTACAAATAAATCCTAAAGAATTCTTTAGGATTGAACGCCGCGCCCACCTCAAAAGATGTTATAATATAAGAGTCGCAAAGGAGAGCAACAGTTGACCACCCACGATTACTTACCGCAACTTTTCTAATGGAAGGAGTTCTTTATTTATCAAGAACGTTTCTAACGTTCTTGATTATTTTTTATTACATTTTATTTTTTGGAGGAAAGCGTTAGGTGAACGAAAATTACAAAGCGTTAGATGCGGATAAACGGTTAGATGTAAAAGTTATTAGCCGTTCATATAACCCGCAATTCTTGGTTTACAAAGCCCTTCATCAATGTTATTCATCCGATCCCGTTTGGGACATTGACAATACGCATAGCGAAAGTTATTGGGGCAATATTATCGTAGACAGGCTTCTGAAAGGCGGAAGGGGTCATTACTCACCATTAGAGAACCCTTCTATTAGCTTTAACGTAGTCGGGTATCCTCACTCGGTAATGCAGCAACTGAGGACGCATCGCACGGGCATTACCTTCGCGGTCCAGTCATTTAGGTATACGGGGGATCAGTTCCTACAGGTAGCCAACGGTAAATTAAACATTGAGGATGTAGTTTATTTACGTCCTGTTGGGGAGTATTCGTCTAGAGATGGCAAGGTTTTTTATAAGTCCCTACATCGTTCAGCGCAAATGAAATGCGCTGCCGATGCCATCACCGTTTATAAGAATCTTGTTCAAGATGGCATTCCCTATGAGGTGGCGCGTAGTCATATGCCTTTTGACTACCGTCAACACTACACCTTTAGTTGCAACCCTAGAACTCTCATGCACTTGCTGGACATGCGGCTAAAGCCCAATGCCCAGCTAGAAATCCGACACCTTAGTTCTAAACTTCTTGATGCTTTTGTTGACTGGATGCCAGAGGTTGCCCAGTGGTATATTGAGAATCGTCAAGGCAAGGGAAGGTTAGCGCCTTGATGGACCTAGGGACTAAGATATTTTTCACCATTGCCTATATTGTCCTGATTTACCTTTTATTTATACATGAGTTTGAATAACCTGATTTTTCTGTGAGGACTAGATAATTAGCCTTTCCGTCAAATAATCATCAAAAAGCCCTAGGTTAATCAGCCTAGGGCTTTTAACTTGAAACGACCATCATCAGACCTTATGATGCATCAAACACATACCAGCCAGCAGGGTTGTGGTGGTAGCGATAGGCAGTACCAACTACCTGCCCTTTCTGCCTGACTAGCCCAACAAAACACTCGCCCGTAGGGTGGGGAACGATATTAGTCAATCTGGCAACACCAGCTAGTTGCGAGTGATTGCCACCAAGCAACACGTTCTCTAAATCAGCATTAACAAGAATTAGCATCGGTTTGTTTCTCCGTTTCGACATTCTTATATTAGCGAATCTATCTAGAGAATGCCAACCCTGTTAGGACTTCTTAACATTAACTTTATCTTGACCTCTTAACGATTAACAGTTAAAATGGAATAAATACGAAGACAATCAATGCCTATATACATTTTTAGAGACGAAAGCGATCCTACCTATTACAAGGTGGGACGCTCCAAAGATATCCAAAGGCGGTTAAGGTCGGCATTGACCTACCGCCCTAGTTTGTTTGTTGAGAGCGAAAACGTGAATCCCTATGGATTGACGCATGACTCAGATCTCGAACAATTTATACATGCAGAATTAACCCTGCAAGGTTTCCGTGATTGGCGGTTCTCTGATATCGATACTATCTCATCGGATAGGGAGATCTTTAGATGGAATAATGAAGTAGACATTATGATGGCTATATCCACCGCCGTTTTTGATTACGGTTACATCCACTCTCTAGTTCAGGAAGATTCAGTGATGAGACCTGCCAAGCTAGCAATAGAGTTAGCCAAAACAAGAGAGCTAGCCAATGCTGCTAGGCAGAAGGCTGAAATGATACGCCAAGCCTTGTTAGAAATAAATGAAAAGGATCCTGGAGTATTTGAAGGGTTGCCATTAGAGATCAAAGACAGGTCTATTACTAAGTTTGATACGACTTCTTTTAGGGAAGATAATCCCGATACATATCGGGATTATCTAGTCGAGAGGGAATCAAAAATTGTTATAATTAAAGATATTGACTTGAAAATAAAGGCTGAATAAATGCCATTTCAGTCTACCTTTGCAATCTAAACTATTAGGACACGATTAAAAGGCAATCAAATTATTCAGTAATAGGGGATACTAGAAACAGTTCTAGTATCCCTTTTGCTAATGTCTAACAACATTGAAATTGCTTCGATTTATGGTGAGGTAAGGCTATCGACCAAGCACCTTAAGTCTGATATCCAAAAAGCTAATCAATTAATAAGCAATCTTTTAGCAAAAGACCCTATTAAGCTAAGCCTAAATACTAGAAGCTTAGCCAAACAGGTCAGGAGTGTATTAGATACAATTGATACTAACCTCAATGTTAAAGCGAATGTTAAAGCTGATAGCAGAGGGACTAATATTCCTGGCGGGTCTCTAATCTCAAAGAAGGATCTTGCCAGAGTATCAAGTGATATTAGGAAAGCCCTCCTAAATCCTCTTAGCGAGTTTAGAAAAATATTTTATGATGCGTTTAAGGGGGGCATCCATTACTTTAACCGTGCGTTGTATGACGGGTTCAAGGCATCTATTAGAGGGATAACAAGCCTATTGACCTCTATGGTTAATACTGTCGCGGCTACGATTAAGAGCGTGGTTGGGGATAGCATATCTACTTTTGCTGATCTTGAAGGCTCTCTGAATATGGTGAGGTCTCTATCAGGTGAGATGGAGAACCTTGGGGGCATCATGCAAGAGCTTGAAACCTCGGTAACTAGAACGGCTAAGGACTTGCCTGTTACCGTTGGAGAACTTGGCAAGGCGGCGGTGATTCTAAAAAGGGCTGGACTTGAGGTCCAAGATATTTCTAGTGCGTTGCCCGCTGTTGCTCAATTTGCTGTTGGTACTGGAGTTACAACCGATGAAGCTGCTGATATTGCCGCTATCGCCGCTGGAACCATCGGCAAAGACATTAGGAATGCAGACGGATCCGTTAACTTTGCCCAAGTGATGGAAACCGTAACCCAGATTGCCAATAATTCAAACCAGACGGTGCGAGATGTTGCTAACGCATTAGGTTACATCGGAGGTACAAGAGGTCTAGACGCCGACGACTTTGCAACTCTATCTAGGGCTTTAGCTGAATCAGGCGTAAGAGGTTCAACAGGGGGTATTGCCGCGAAAGAATTTGTAAACAGATTACAAAGACCTCAAGCCCAAGAAGACTTGCAAGCCTTGGGCATCAATATATTTGATGCCCAAGGACAGCTTAGGGATCTAGATAACTTAATTCTAGAGCTTTATGACGTTGCCAATAACTTAACTGATGAACAGTATTCGGCGACTCTAAAAAAGGTTCTGGGCGAAAGAGGTAACAAAGCGATGGGTGCATTATTGAACCTAGAGCGCGATGAATTGGTTAGGATTATTGAAGAATCTAACCAGATTGAACAACAGACATTAGACACGTTAGAAAATCAAGCAAAGATTAATGCCCAGGGTTTAAGTGGTGCGTTAATGATCCTGCAAAGTACCTATGATGTTGCGTTGACTGATTTAGGAAAAGGTATTAGCGGTTTAGGTGAATTGGTAGCTAGATCTTTAACCGAAATGCTTAACGGTTTTCTAGGGACCAATAGAGATTTAGCTACCCAATTAGAGGCATTGGGAAATAGAATCATTTCCCAATTCGCCAATATTGAATATGTTAATGGGACAAGGCTAATTACATTAACTGAGCAGACTAAACAAAGGCTATCAGTGATAGGAGAAGCTATTAGAAATGTAGTAGCAAAAGCGGTAAAGTTTTTGGGCGATGCCATTACTTACTTCAACACAGGCTTACTGAAAACAGGTTCGCCTTTTGAGGGTTTCCTAAATAAATCTAAAGATGTATTATCAACGGTTAAAACCATTGCGGGTGTTATATGGAGTACTATAGAACGCACTGCCAGAGCAATAGAATTTATTAGAAAAGGTGCCTCTCAGATAGCTAGTTCTAATGTAGGTCAAGCGGTGGGATCAGGTATCCAAACCATTAATCAAAACGTACCAGGGGCTGAATATATCGCTCCAGTACTAGCGGCTACTTTTCTAACACCTTTGGGCGGGTTGCTATCTGGAGCCGTCACATCAATTGCTGCATTAGTTACTAAGATTGGGGCTATTATTGCCCCAATCTTACCTAGTTTAGCCGGATTCAAATCCGCAATAATCGGGTTGGGAGCTGCGGTAATTACACCCCTAGTGGCGTCTTTCAAAGCGTTAGGGGCGGGCATTATTGCCGTAATGTCAAAAGGTCCCATTGTGGGGCTAACTGTTGCTATCAAAGGACTAGTACCTATTGCTACTGGAATATTAGGTTCTCTGGTTAGCATTCCGGCAGCATTAGCCGCAATCGGCTCTATCGGCGTTTTAGGTGCTAGCGAGGGAGCCAGAAATTTCGCTAAAGAAAAGATCGGCGGGTTACTTGGATCCTCAAAAGAAATTGAATTGCTAAATTCAAATTCTAAGAAATTTGTGGATAATTTGAAATCAGGTTTTAATTCTCTTAGATCTAAACTACCTGATTTAGTTAAATGGGTAAAAGAGATTCTATCTAATCTAAAGCCTATCGGTGATAAAGCAGCAGAGCTGGGAAAATACATTGTTAGACATCTAATAGCGGGTTTAGCCGTTGTTGCTGATATATTAAATGATATTTATCTAGCTAGTAAAAAATGGCTAACTCAAGGAATTATACCGATTGGCAAATTCCTGACAGAGAGAGTAACCAAGAGTCAGGCACTAAAAAATATAATGGCGACAATAGTATCAGTTGCCAAATCCTTGCTATCTATTATCAAAATAATAGGTACCGTTTTTGTCACTGTTTATAAACTAGTGGTGTCTATATTATCGTCAGGATTGGTAATAAAAACTGTTGTTATTGCTATCAAAGCCGTGGTGCTTTTGATTGAAGGAATACTAACAGTTATTACGGCAATTTTTAGAAGTATAGCTGTAGTGGTAGAAAAGATATTAGGCTTTGCTAATTGGCTCCTTCAAACTTTCAAAGAAATTGTTATAACCGCATATCAATTTTATGGGGAGCTTATTAATAGCATTAAAGCCAGTGATACGTTTAAGAATATAGTCGCTTCAATTCTGCAACTCTGGAACGGAGTTAAACAGATAGGTGAGGCGTTCAAAAACGTTCTTATTGATATCGGGTCCACAGTGATGATGGGTATATATCAATTGACAGGCAAACTTGGAGAGCAATGGCAAAGATTGACAGATTACCTGAAAGGCAAAGGTGGCTTTTTTGATATCATTTCCCAAAGCGTCATGGGCATGGCTCAATTCATTAACCTGATCCAAAAAGCAGCTAAAATCGGAAACAGCCTTTCGATGAGTAGAGGCAATGACTATCAAATCGGCACTAGTGGACCGGGCGATAGAACAATGGGAGATCAAAAGGTGAAAGATTTTTACGGAATTAAGACCCAAAAGGATCTGTTCTTATTAATTGCTAACGCCTTGACGGAGGGGAGTGCAAAGGGTTATGCTGATGGTAATTACCAAAGTGCTCTGGATGTAGCGGTTAGCGTTGCTAACAGGCTACATTACGTGAATGATGAGGGGAAACTTTGGTATAGAAATTATTACGGTGATAGTGCATCTGACCAAATTGCTGGCGGTTACGATCCTAATACAGGAATCCAGAACCGATCATGGATTGAATATGAAGCATTTGGCGAGTTTGGGCTTCACCGTGTAAAAGATTTTGAATCGGCGGTAGATGTTGTTGCGGAAACTTTACGAGTAAGTGAAGATGTTGCGCGTCAACACGTTGATGCAATGATGGATCAAATTTACAATTATGAGAATGTCAGAAACTCGATCGAACATGTCCAGGGTTCTATTAGTTACAGAGCTAACATGGGACCAACGGGGTCAAGTCGTAGAGACGGTGATGCATTGAGAAGCAGAGATGATAACTACTATATCCTAGGCAACAGGGAGCTGGCTTTGTCTAGCGTAGAAGGACAAGCCAGAACGTTGGCTAGAGGCTTAGAGATCTTAGGTAATGCGGCTAATTTTGCTGGCGGAAGTCTTGTTAATGCGGGGGAAACTGCTGATCAGGCAATGAACAGGGTTAGTCGTCAGATTAATCCGAACGGTGATGTGATGGTATCGCCTATCGCAGGGCAAGATTTAGATAGCGTGGCTAATTGGAAAGCCCCTCACGGGAGGTCTTTCCAAGCGTTTAGACGACAAAGAAGAACTCCTTCATATCATGTAGGGGTTGACTTCGGAACTGAACTTAATGCGGGCGAAGGAGCGGCAGTACAAGCTACTGTCGATGGAGTAGTCAGCAAGATAGCTAGAATTGCCTCTAACGATAGGACGGGTGAGGATTCGATGCAAATCTTTATAGAATCTGTAGATGATTTGGGTAATACAATCGAACAACGATATAATCACCTTGCCGCTAGTTCTATTAGTTTAGAAGTGGGAGATGCTGTTACGGCAGGTCAGCAAATAGCGATCGTCGGAGGCGATGACTCAGTTAGTAAAGGTGCTCATCTTGACTATAAGGTTAGAGTTAATGGAGAATTTGTTGACCCTCAAGAGTTTTTAGCGTTGGCAGGTGCCGCAGGCACTCTGACAACTAAGGATATTATGAGCGGTGTGGAAGGTACGACATCAATAGGTAATATTGTTTCTGGCACTTCGGCTGCTCAGCCAACAGTTGATGGTGGTGGCTTTTTGGATTCTTTATTATCTCTGTTTGAGCCAGATCCAGAGGTTCTTGCCCTTCAAGCCCAGATGGAAGCGTCACGTCAAGATCTTGGTTTAGATTCCAACCCTTTGGAAACAGCTCAACCATTACAGGTTGCATTGTCAACGGATCAAACATTGCCAGTAGAAGAACAAACCCCTGATAACCGCCCTAATAATTTCGGTTTGAATGTGGGCGATTTACCTGTTAGTGGTCCGATGTTTGAGGGCATGGATACGTCTGATAGACAAGACGTATCAGCCCTCTCTAGAAAAGCAGATCCCGCTAGAGATTTATCAACAATTGCCTCTCAAGAGGAGAGGCAAGAGCTTCAAGAACTTGAACAAAAAAGGAATGAATTATTAGCCGACCAGTTAGAAGCTCTCCAGCAAGAACAGCAACTACAGGAAGCGAGTTTGGCTACGGCTAGACAAGAAGCCCTTGCGTTATCTCAGGATGACGGGCAAGTTAATCGAGATTTCGATGAGCAACTAAGAGCACTTAAAGAAGACTACCTAAACCAAACCAACACATTAAGAACTGATGCTATTTCTGACATTAAAGAAATATATTCTGATGCAGACTTATTAGAACCTGAGACTGTTGAAAGGCTTGATAAAATCCTAACAAAATCTGCCGAAGAATTACGAGTTAGTTCTGAATTAATGGGCGAGGAACGACGGCAAGCCAATTTACAAAGAGTGGGAGAATTGCGGGATAAATTTGAAATTGATGGCGATTCAACTAACATCAAACAAGCCCAGCAAGCAACCGATCAATATCTTTCAACTTTGACTAATTTAGGTGTAGAATTGTCTAACTCGACCAATGCTTTTCAAGCTCAGTTAGCAGCGATTGAAAATATAAACGAATTGGTAGCGACTAATCAACAGACTGTTTCTGACCTTCAAGAATTGAAAGCTATTGACACGTCATTGACCGCCGAACAAACGGCGGCAATTGACGCTAATATTGCATCCATCGAAAGAGAAACCCTTAGCCTACAGATGAACCGAGAGGCACTGGCAGCTAATCAAGCCCAAACTATCCAAGCTGATTTACAGCGAGAACAGTTCGATAGACGCGATGCTCTGCAAGATGTCCAGAGCGATATTGTGGACCAGAATGCAAGTCAATTAGAGGCGTTTGGCTTAAGCCACTCTGCTGATAAGATGCGAGCGGAAAATGAACAACGAGTTCTTAGAAATCAGCTTGAGAGGGAGTTGTTTGAAATTGATCAACAAATAAGACAAGCCGAACTTAATGCCCAGTTTGCTACATCTGAAGAGGGGCAAACAGAGGCAGATCAAGAAGTCGCTTACCTTGAACAACTACGGGCACGCAAACAACAATTCTTTGACAATGCCGTGGAAGCTTCTAGACAATCTGCCAACCTTACAACCCAATTTTGGCAAGAGGTCTCACAAGGCGTTATCGGCACTGTTACGGATGGTATCACTTCTATCCTTGACGGGACTAAAACTGTCAAGGAAGCCTTTGGTGATATGTTGAAATCTATTGCCCAAATGATTATTAAAGCAGGTGTTCAGAAACTAATGAGCAGTCTCTTAGGTGGTTTGTTTGGGGGCGGATTTAATTCAGGTGGCGGTGTTGGCGGAAGTCCGCTAGCCTTTGCCGATGGCGGCGATGTACCGTTATGGGCTAGAACTGGAAATAAAAATTCTAGGGTTCCTAGACTACCGGGTTCAACTGTCACTAAAGATTCCCTGCTGTCGATGTTGACTCCGGGGGAATTTGTCCTCAGTCGTAACGATGTCAGGAACCTAGGTGGTTTTAGAGGCGTTGAAGCGTTACGCGCTCAAGCCTCTAGAATGAATACAATCCCAGGATTTAGTACAGGTGGAGCTGTTTCCGGTTATGGGAATATTGGCTCTTTACAAACCCAACGATCTGGCGGCAACCAGTCTAAAGTGCAAGTAGAATTTATGAGGGCTGGTGATATGGATTTAGTGACAGTCGAGCAAGTCAAAGATTTAGCTACTGAACTAAGAGGAAACATCGACACAAAGGTAAATGATTCCGTTTCCAACTTTGCTGATTCGATGAGATATTCCACATCAGTTAGGGGTTCTTTGGGATTGGCTTAGTATTGAAAACCAAACGCCCACTTATTCCAAATATCTTTGTAATCACCGAACCTATTTGTATCAAAAACTAGTCTATTAGATAATTCTATTGGACCTTCTTGGTCTAATAGCTTAGACCAGATATCAAACTTACAAGAATTACGTTTAATAAAATCCTTATCCAGAGTTAGATTTATTCCATCGGGAGTTTTTGACGAGTACTTTTTTCTAAATTTATATTGAGCCTCAAACACCCCGTTACAAAAAGGTTCTATTTGGTTTACATTCTGAATGGAAACGGGCGATAATTTAATATACTTATTCTTAAAAGACGTTGCCATAAAAGACGGTTCTGTGAGGGTTTTACGGTTAGCATCCACAAGCATATTAGCCAGCATAACCATTTGATAGGTAGACGTTTTTATAGAATCTGTTTTGGTTAAATCTAGTTGTAAAGAAGGAGGTGAGAACTCTATGTAGTCATCTATATAACATGGCAATCTATGATGGTGGTCGTCAACAAGATTAACCGTAATTTTTTGGCGGGGGTAAGACATTCTGAACATGTCTAGAGTCTCGTTTATATGGGATGGATGTAGAGATCCTTTCTTTTCTTGCTCTAAGTAAATATTCACATCCCTGCCTCTTTCTAAAAAACTGACGATCCTACCAACACCATAATAGAATTGCTGAACAGTGGTCCTTAGATAAATGCTCACCGCTTTTCCCCATACGCCCGAATTTTGTTCTAGGTTCTCTAGGACAAAATCTATATCATTGACTATAAGCAATTTATTTTTTAGAGCAGATAAATAGATCTGCGCTTCATCTAAATCTAGATCAAACTTCTTTATTAGCCATGCGATGAGTAGACAACCTTCTTCATTGTCAGGCTCATCGTACATATATCTTTCAAATAGTACTTCTGTTTGTGAGTTTAAATTAATAGCCTCCAATCTTGTTTTTGGGCTTGACATAAATAAAATTAATAGTTAGGATCTTAATAGTACTTAAATATAACACTTTGAAAATGTCGTCTAAAAACAATATTGAAACAAAAATTATAAAAGTCAACACCGTAAAGTTAGTGGGTTCTGACGAAGAATCAGGGTTGCCTAAATTTCTAGCCACTGCTAACGGCGGAAGAGGCGCAATAATAACATTCCATAACAAAGCTTTTTGCTACTGCGTTGATGAAAAATTCATCAACGAAACTGGCATAGGCATGTTACTAGATTTCATGACGGACGAGTGCTATACATCCGCTCCATATCAAGAGTTTATGGTTAACCGGACCATCCTTTGGAGTCGTTTAGAGTATGGTCTGTTCAGTCTTTCTAGAGATGTCATCGTTTTGACTGATGATAATAAAAATAAACTTTATTTTATATCTGCATACCTTATCCACATCCTCCATGAATTGGAGCGCAACGGGGTTAAGCCTGAAAACTACGTGGCACCAGAAGATAGCAGTGAGTTAGAGCCGTATTTCCTAAGTGATGAATCTAAGCAAGTCGTCTTAGATAGCGTCATTAACGCAGCTAAAACACATGGATGGTGGAGCGTAGGATATTTCTACAATTATAATAAGTGGAATGAGAATGTCAAGACTCTTGAATCTTCTAGCGCTCCTAAGTTTTGCCTAACTGTCGGTGATATCGAAAAAAGAGATAGAGCCATCCAGAAGAGAGGCTGGTATTTTTATGATAAAAAATTAGATCTTCATAGATTTGATGATCCCCTTACTGGGCAAGAATGGGTAGCAGGTTTGTTAGACAATAGAAATATTTATTTCTATTGTCCCCATAATGTCTATGAAGAGTATAATTTGATGCGTGGGTGTGACGTGCCTGACCTGCTAGAATATCAATTACCTGATACAGTTAGAAAAAACTTTGATGCTCTTAATGCCAAAAGAATCGCCGAATATAATTTACGATCTAGAAAACTGGTTGTTCAGTGATGATGCCAAGGATAGACCGCCTACTGACGAGGAAATTCTTAGAGAATTAGTAAGGTTATTGGTTAGGAATGTAGATGATAACTCTGTATTGCGAGTAGTCAGGCAAACATTCTATAATCTCAGCTACAATAGTTGTAAAGGTAAGGATATCTGGCTAGAGTTCATCACAGATAATCCCGAGTTATTTAGAACCTCACTTGTGCAAAAATGCAACAACCGATCCAATTAGAATTAGAATTAGTTAAAGGTAATACATATATATCTACTCTCAAAGTGGTAGATTGGTATGTTGAACCTGTCAATGTTGTTAATGTCGAAGTGGTAGGCAATCAGGTAACTCTTACAACTGACACCGATGTTTGTTGGGTAGATAATACTACCTCTTTGTATTTTGAATCTAATTCCAAATCTAAAGGATGTAAAGACTTCTGCGGAACGCCTACTTCTGTTGATGCCTGCGGAAATCAGATTGTTTTTGACTTGGGTGACGGGCATTGCAACACAACGGAATCAGGCACCAGTATTATTGTGGGGTGCTGCGGACAAGAGATACAAACCTCCAGATCGCTAGGCACTCTTTATAAATTAATTGATACTGGATGCCCTGAAACGGCGTTTAAGGGCAGCATAACAGCCTTTACCCAAGAAGCAGCCAAGATGCCTTCTGTAGTTGTTAGTGTGGCATGTGGGGCTGATACCGTCACCGTTCCTGCCATCAAAGGCTATCAACTGAAACCAGGGATGTTCGTTCAGTTCGATGGAGTAGAAGGTGAGTTCTTAATTAAGAACAAGGTTCGCTCAAGGAACCAGAAATTCTTTGATATTATCTTTGATGGTACCTTGCCAGAACTCTACAACCACAACCGAATGAAAGCGGTAAATAAGGGTTTCCCGCTCATCATCAAAGAAACTGAAAACGGATGTGGCGATATCGAGCTATACCTTAGTCCAGAACATAGTCAGCGGTTGCTTAGTTGCGGAGAATACCATTGGGATGTTGTGGCAAAAATCGGGAGTTCAGTTACTTCTCAGAATATCAGGACAATAGCAACGGGTAGTCTTATTGTGGAAATGGGATATACATTTTTTTAATATCATGAAAAAAAATAATTTGGGCGGTGATGCAGGGTTTATTAGTTTTGGTATGTGGGGTTAATTGTTATTAATAAGCCTAAAAGAATATCCCCTTTTCAGTATTAGCTGAAAAGGGGATATTTTGATACTAGTCTAATTAAAAAAAACTTACCTCTATTTCTTTTCAGATAATCTTTGTTTGGCAATAGAGAAATAGTTTTCATCTTTTTCTATTCCTATTCCATTTCTATTTAAGTTTTTACAAGCTTCAATAGTGGAGCCGCTACCCATAAACATATCGATCACGGTGTCTCCTGCGTTAGTATGAATTTTAATTATTTCTTCCATTAACCATAGAGGTTTCTGTGTTGGATGTGGAGTTTTTTCGCTCTTTTTAGTCAATGGTCCCTGAAATAAAGGGCGTTGATATTTTGGATCGATTCTGTTAAAGGTCCATTTAGCATTTTTATTAACACACCATACCGCTACTTCGTAATCTGTTATGTATCTTCTGTCTCTGTTACGCGGCATTGGATTCGCTTTTTTCCATCTTAACATGTCTTTAATAACAAGACCTTTGCTTTCGCAATACCGCGCAATATCTCCTATATTTTTCCAATCGTTAAAAATTATTACGCTACCATTTTTATTTAATATACGCGGTATTTCATCGATATAACTAAATAGGTCAAAGCCTTTATCCCACTCGCCGAAATTGATACCAGCCCTCCCCATGCTATAAAAATTATTTTTTCGTGAAATATTATATGGAGGATCTGTTATAACTGCATCAATTGAGTTATCATTTAGTTTTCTCATCTCTTCCACACAATCGCCTAAAATCAGATCTATCATTTATCGACTCCAAAAAAAATATCTTTTTTTTAACGATAACATGATTTTTAGATAATGTAAATAATTATATAATTCCCCCTTCTGGAAGTGCAGAAGGGGATTTTTTTTTATTAATCTTAGGTTACTAACTCAATGCATTGTAGAACCAAAACCTAGCAATAACGTCTTGAGAATAATCGTTTCCGGTACTCCCAACGTCTGTACCCCTCACCGTCTGGATATTACTCACCCCTACGTTATACGCCGCTATGCCGCCTCTCAGTTGTTGCCAGGGTTTCCAGTTAGGATGTTTTGCAATGACCTGTTGATGGTACCCCTTGAGTATTTCAATTCCCTGGACAAGGTGCTCGGTTGAATAAGGATCATGAGAACCTTGAATATCATGGTAACGGCGATCTACTTGGAGAAGCCCGAAGGCATTGCCATGATCGCCCCAACCTTTAGAGTCTAGGACATTACCTACCCTGGATTCTCTTGAAGCTAATGCGGCTATAAATTGCCAAGGAACATCAGTCTTTTGTGAAGCGGTAATGAATGCGGCTTTACATTCCAGAACCCGCCCTAAATCGTTCTGAGCCAACTTAAGTGATGCAGGGATGCCCTTATAGTCTAGACCATCAGATTTAGCCGTCTTAAAGCTGCAACCTTTAGACCTGGCTTTAAGCAGTAGGGATTTCAATTCCGCTTGTTTCATTTGGCTTTCTAATTAATTTGGTCCCGCTAAAAGTGACGGGTATATTGTATTTTTCAAAGGCATAATTAAGTTCTTTTCCTATCACCTCTAAAAGTTCTTTATTCTCTTCTAGTTCGGCAGCAAGCATTTTATTAAATTCTACAAGAATTACTTTAAGCGCTAATTCTGGGTTAACTAGTAAATGTAATAGGGCATTTTCTACTCGTAATCTAGCTATTTGATTTTTGCTAGATTCTAGCAATTTATCTAGGTTAGAAACTTGGTCATCTTCAGTAGGTAAGATAGCTTCGATAAAACCAATATAGTCAGGTGTCGGAGCAATGTTATATTTTGTTAAATCTACTTTTTTGATGTCAAAATATTCATGATCACTTACGACAGAATAGTTAGATCGGTCTAACAAAATATCTCTATACACAGAGTTAGATATTTCTAAAACCTTTCTATCTATATCATCATCAGGAGCCTCATAATTATTTACGACGCCTAATAACTCATATTCAAGAGATT